>LZPO01027525.1:162821-181321 GCA_001675575.1 Neotoma lepida | reverse complement strand
TGCCACCACCGCCCGGCTGGTATGGATTTTAATAAAGTGATACAAATTTAAAGTTATTTTTGTTATACTGAATGTATGTTTCTACTCTTGTTTGGTCTCTTGTATTGTGCTTATGCAGCTCATTTAAAAATTAATGTGTAATTAAGAAATGCAGGTTGGTAGTTAGTCATCTATAATAATCATCTATAATAATCAAACATATTAGGTAATGGGTGATGTTCTGTATGCTGTGAAAATGTGTTGCTCTGATTGGTTGATAAATAAAACTGTGTGGCCAATGGTGAGGCAGAATAAGATTAGGTGGGACATTCTAACTAGAGAGAGAGGAGAAGAAAGCAGAGCTGAGCAGACATCATCCCGCCGTCCAGAGAGCAGCATGTAATGGCACACAGGTAAAGCCACAGAACACGTGGCGACATAGATTTATAGAAGTGGGTTAATTTATAGAAGTGGGTACGAGCTCTAGATAGAAGACTGCCACGGCCATAGTTTAAAAATAATATAAGCCTCTGTGTGTTTACTTGGGTCAGAGCAGCCATGGAAGCCCGGGCAGGACACAGGAAAACTTTTTCTTACAATTGGGTATGTTTTCAAGGCTTAACAGATATATTTAGATAGATAGATGGTCTTCAAACACTTCAAAGATCTACAGAATATGGCATTTAAGATGTTATAACCTGAGGCTTTTTATGACAGCGAGACATGTCTGTTCCTGGCAGCACCAACTTACTTCATAAAAGGATGATGAACATCAAAGAAACTCCATATGGAGTTTGCTTTCAATGTGGCAAGGCTAGCCATTTGAGCAAGAAACTGTTCTTGCCTTGACTGCTGACAGTATGCTGTACAAGCAGGACACAAAGGAAAAAGACTGTTGAACTTTGCCAGGATAAGGCAGAACAGTCCTTCAAAATTCCTGCTTCATAGAAAAGTCTTCCAGATATTCTAGGCCTGTAGGCCGAAGATTGAATGCTCCAATGGTACAGAGGAATCTTGGGTGACTGTCCAGGCAGCCAGATATCTGTCATTTTTATAGGTTTGGAAGTGGCTTGCACTGCACTTTCTGTTTACTCAGGTAATATTATATCCTTCTGGGGTCTTTGATGGATTTGAAGAATAGGTAGTTATAGTTTCAGTTTTCCTTAGTCTTGACAGAAAGTAAATTAGGCACAAAACTTTAGACTCATCAAGAGAGGCTAGATAATGGAATATTTTCTCTAAATTTGCCAAATACTAGTGGACTGGACATTGTAAATGTAATTCTTACCTGATAATTGTTCTTATTGTATATAGTTTTATTGTGTTAGAGTTAAAACCTTTCCTTTTTATTTAGACAAAAAGGGGAAATATCGTAGAGTAATCTTTTTGTATACTGTGAAGAAGTATACAGAGCTGAACGTCCCATAGCTAGGCAGGATTTCCAGGCAGAGACGATGCTGGGAAGAAGAAGGGCAGAGTTGCCAGCCAGATGCAGAGGAAGCAAGGTGTGCAGGAAGAGAAATAACAGCTAGAGCCATGTAGCAGGACATAGATTAATAGAAATGGGTTAATTTAAGTTATAAGAGCTAGTCAGAAACAAGCCTATGCTATTGGCTGAGCTTTCATAATTAATAAGAAGTCAACATATTCTTTATTTGGGAACTGGCTGGTAGGGCATAGAAAATCGGCTTACATATCTACAATGGACAAGGACAATGACAACATAAGTTATTTCCNTATTTGGCTCTTATAAATAATACTGTTTTGAACATAAGTCTAGAGACTCTCTCAGAGTCTTTTTTATTTTTATTTTTTCAGGTATATACCTAGACAGCATTTAGGGATTTGGAGACTCTTTGTTTGCTTGTTCGTTTGGTCTGGCTTCCTGATCTTTCTACTTCAGCTTTCTGCTCACTGAGATTACAAGTGTTTGCCACTCCAACCGGCATTTGCAATTCTAACAAACTTTCTTGTGAGTCTGTTAGCTTATGTTTACATAGCCATGAAACTTTAGAAACTTTGCAAGGTATTTTATAAAATCACACACACACACACACACACACACACACACACACACACACACTGCTTTTTAATTTTATTTTAGTTTGAAGAAAAATGAATGGCAGGGTTGTATCATCTCTCTTCTTTAGCTAGCTTCTTTTATATCTATACTAATGACCTAACATTCTGACCTTACAAGCTGTGAAAACCCTCAGTGAATCCTTTCCTTTCCCAAGTTATTTTCAGCACAGTAGTTAGAGCAGCCTTCCTAAAACATGTCTTTCCTCCTTTGACTTCTATCTCCTTCTTTGATAACCGTTCAGCATTGTTCATAACCTAAACGATGAACCACAAACTCCTCACCCTGACTTTCAGAGCCATTGACAGTCAGTATTCCTTCTCAGCATTGTTCATAACCTGAACGATGAACCACAAACTCCTCACCTCAACTTTCAGAGCCACTGACAGTCAGACTTCATTTATCCTCAGGCCTTCTAGAAATGCTACATTATGCCTGGGGCTTGCTTGTACCATCAGTGAAAGTATTACCTGAGAGCTTGCTAGAAGAGTGAATTCTCCNTCTGTTTCAAAGACATTGTCAGGATCTTTGGTGGTAGAAGCAGGAGGGAGGACCTAGTTACTTGTGTTATAATAAACCCACTACATGATTCTGAGCTTACAAACTACCACACCTGAAACTAAATTATTAGTGACAGTCCTCTCAAACTACATTAGATGTTACCAACTGAATTTATCCTTATCCAAACCTCCTTGCCCACACTTCACCCTNTCTTTCAACTGACCCAAAGCCCTAGTAACCGCCATGCCTCGTGTCAGTCACTGTCTTCTTCTAGTACCCTCTTCCCAGCCCCTTCTTAGCAATTCTTCTTCCAGCACGGGACTCAAGTGGGCTCTTCGCTATGATCATCCTTTATAGGCTCGTATCCTCTTTGTTGACATAGCAAGCAATAGTCATTTTTATTTTTATTTTTTTGGGGGGTAGATCTGATTTATTGTTACTATGTTCAAAGGGCACTTGAGGGACTTACCAAAATATGTCCCCAGTCCCTTCAGACCTGCTAGGGCTCCATACTATTAGTCCATTCCTAAGTTATCAATGAGAATTATGACATGTTACAGGCAGAAACCCAAGCATAATGTCCCAGCCCTGAACCCAAGCATAGACAGTAATGTTTAGAGTTATCACAGTCATGTGAGAATCAGGTGGACACTTATTTTAGGACATGAATAAGATTGGGCTATAGCAATAGATGAAGACTGGAGTGGGGAAATAAGATTTCATCCACTGGGAACCTGGGATCAAAAATGGAAAAAAAGAAAAGATAAGAAAAAAACAACAACAAAAAACCAGGAGCCAGATTATGACATACAGTCTGAAGGATGCACTGGCTTCCTTGCAATTACTCAAAAGGGAATACCCAGTGAGCTGTGTGTCAAAAAGCTGGGAGGGAGTGCCGGGTTCAATTAAGTCTTCTACAAAGCCTATGAGAAGGAACCACAGGAAGGCTAGATTTAATTTTCCTCCCAGATGCTGAAGCGGCTCCTTNTTTCAGAGGGAATGCTGTGTTGTGTTGTAGTGGGAGAATCCTTCTTTGTGTTCAAGTGCTGCCTAATTCACTAGAAATCCTTTCTTATCTGTAACTTGATGTAGGGATTCATTAGAAATGCTGTTANAGAATTAGCAAAACAATGAATGATTTCTGTCACTTTTCCCTCTAATAGTTGGTTAAGAATGACAAAAGCAATTATTTTTAATACATTTTCATGCAATTGGCACCTAAGTGTATTCCATAGAGAATAATGAATGTACTAGTTTATGATAAATTTCTGAGGGGAGAGAATATGAATGAATTGATAAATTGGAGGATTTTGAAGAAATTTGCCTTTAAGCTGTAAGAGAAAAATTCCATCAGTTACTGCCTATAGTTTATGCATCATAAACATTAAAAGAAATATTGCTATGTCCCTGAAGAGGCATATGTCCTTTTGAGTTTGGTACTTGGAAAAACTGTTAGTCGAGTTGCTACAGATTCACAAGTTGCATACAGAGACAGGAAAAACATGATGTTTTTAAAAGTTCATCATTTTTAGTAATTTAAGGTAGGTGAAAAAAATCACATTTAAAGTTATGCTACTTTTTATTATGAGAAGAAGCTAAACTTATTAAATGAAATTCAAAGCTTCTCAGTGTGGTTGAGGGGGCGGGGAGCAGGGAATTTCTTGCCCAAGAAAGTGTTCTAAATCCTTTGCCCAAGAGGTTAGTGTTAAGAACAACTTTCCTGTATTTGCGGTTTCGATCAAAATAGCCTATCTAGAATCTCCTAGAAAACTGAAAAACTCAATAATTCCTAGTTCCTAGAATAAAGTCTCAAATATATTCTCAAATGTTCATATTACTTCTTAGTTTCGATTTGGATTGTTGTTTAAGAATAATGATTTCCATGTTATGTTTATACAGGTTTTGGACCCTCTATTCCACCCTTTCCCACATTCCCTTCATGTTCTTTCGGCTACTGGTAGAGAACATTCTGCTTGGGGAGCTGTCTGTGTAAGCCCCTCGAGCCACACGAGTGGCCAGGCCCCTCCCCTTAGGACCCCTAACTGCCAGGTTCCACCCACAAAATACTCTAGCTGCCCTAACCGCTGGGCCCTGCCCACACCCTGCAGAGCAAAAAGCCCAATCTCTGGACACGAAATCCCATCAATCTCCACCCTGGAAAGTTTCACCCTGAGAAATTCCACCCCTATCCCAAGAAGCTCTATTTAAGCCCTCTATTCTGTTCAGCTTGCTGCTGTTTCTTGCTCGAGCCAAGGCAGCCACCCTCCTGGTTTTTTCCCTCCCAATAAATCTCTTGTGTGAGGTTGGTTTTGCAGAGAGACTTTGTGGTTTCCTTCTCCAGCTGCCAGAATACCTGGCATCCAAGCTGTAGTGCTTACAGTCTGATCCCACAGGTCGAGAATAAGAACAGTATCAAAATTTTGAGCCAAATTTAAAGTAAGCTTTATTAAATACTGCCAGGATGATGGACACAGGCCATATCCATACCTGGGATTCCTAGAGAATGGTGGTGAATGACATTAGTCTGGTGTTTATGAAGGCAGAACCCACAAGACAATGTACTTCCCACCTTTGTCCAACTGGGCGGGGAGGAAACATCCTGACGTACTTCCTGCCTATGTACCTCCCACCTACATGTGATGCAACATTTCCTGTGAAATTGGGGCAACCAACCGAGTTTACTGAAGTGAAAAACACGTGGCTTGTTATCTCACATAAACAAAAGCCTCCAGCATTCCAAGAAGTTATCTGTCCTTGGGCAAATAGGATTTANAGGTTAGAGGCATTTTTGATCTCTTAAGCATGGTAATTTAAACNTAAAATATTGCTATAGCCATCACAAGTTTGGAATGGTTCATAGAAATACCATGGCATTCATTGTGAGCAACAGGACAGGGTTAACGCTCAGCTTCTATTCTCTTTAGAGAGGAAAACTCTGGTAGCTATGTAGGCATAGCAAACTGTTACCCCACCCCGTTGAAAGCTCAATACTTTTAGTCTTTAACACAAGCCNACAGTTTACAGACTTCAGGAGAAAAAAAAAGCCTAAAAATACATTCATATAAATCGTGGTTTAAACACGTGGTTACAGAATATGAACTCAAAGAAGGGCATTGTACTCCAACCTTGAAAACCNTCATAATAGAGAGAAAAGATAGGTCTGTCAGCAAAAATAGTAAGTGACTCTTAGGGGAGCTGAACAGGCAAGAAAAACNGACAGTGGACTGGGGCAGAGTTCATCTGAAGCTGAGTGTGAGATCAATCTGGTTTTTCTTCCTGTGAATTACTCCTCAGAAGTGTGGAGCCTTCAGGTGGATAAGGAAACTTCAAAGAGAATTCTGTTCTAGGCTTTAAGAGAAAACAGGACAAGATATGGTTTGAAGTCCTTACTAGAGTTTTTACAACAAAAACNTGAGCNCCATCAACCCCAACAGACGAAGGACAGCCACCCATCCTCAATATACCAGCTAAAGATAGAAATGATGGTGAAATGCAGAGAGAGATTTATTTAGTGTGACCACATTGGGAAGAGNAATAGATAAAGAGATGGGGTGAACCCAAGTCCATCTTCAAAATATTGACATAGGCTTTAAGTTTAAANGGAGGAAGAATTAGGGCAGGGAACAAAAAAATGAGCATAATTAAGTGGATCTGGTCAAGAGGTGGTCTCTTTGGTCATTGTCTCAATTCTTGTTGTGCAAGGTAGTCAAAGAAATAAAATCTCTGTTGTCATTTAAGGGATCAATCTGACTCCTCCAAGGTGATCACTACTCCAAGGTGATATATTGCCTTTTCAGGGGAAGGTCTTGAAGGAATCTGCTCTTCCAGTATCCCAAGGTCACTCTGTGTCCTTGGAAAAAGTAAAGGAGCCGGTGAGGCACAAAGTGAAGCTGAGTGTCAGGCTTTCCTCCTGCGTTTAANGACATTCTGAAGATAATGTATTCTAGCAAAAGGACCTTCTATATATCTGTCTCTAAGGCAGTGGGGAAGGGGGGAGTAAGAATGACCTTGATTCTCTAGTTCGAAGTATTTAGCCCCCCAAAGCATCATACTGCTCACTGTCATTTTCTGAGCCCCCAAACAAAAAGAAAGGTGAGACTTGTTAGTGTTTTTTCAAGATAACAGACCTTTCGAAAATTAGTTCACAAAGNTAAAAACCTAAGTTGTCTTTGATAAAACTNCAAGAAAATGTAAATAAAAATTAAATCCTAGCAATGACATCCTCTGAGCTGTGCCCAGAGTGCTGGGACTACAGNCAAGATGCCACCATGCCTGTTATTTATACTTCCTACCTTAACAAATAGGAACTTACCAGTCTCTTCTATCTTCATCTTCCAATTTCCTTAAAATAATACTAATTTAAACTTGTTTTTTTCCTATATACTGCTCCTATCCCCCGCCCAGTCTTCTCTAATACTCTCCTCAAATCAAGCTTCCTAAATTGTTGCCCTGTACTGTTTCCTTGGTTGGAAGCATCCTTCTATTGCCTGATGACCTCATACTAGCATGCAAAGTTCTGCATAAAAAAATCGAAGCCAGCNTTTTCAATTCTCTCTGTCCCAAAATATCCATTACCTTCAACTAAAAAAAATAATAGATTGTAGCTCCCCACACCCACATTTTTTGCTCACACTGTCTACAACAGGGATTAGAAAACAGTATCCTGTGAGATTTTACCTCCAGACAGTTTGGTACAGCCCATTAGCTAAAAATGTTTCCTAGGCGTTAAAGGTGTAGGGTGGAAAGGGAAGAGGTAAAAGATAGCAAGCATAAACAAGAGAGACTAAATGTCACCCACAGATCTTAAAATAATAGCTGACCCTTTATCCTGTGGCCAANCCTGCCTATTGCTACTATCAAAAGATCTCCTTGGTGTTATAGGCCAATGTTAAATGCAACTTCATTCTTTACCCCTTTGTACTNAACTATCCAAATGTTTCCTTTCATTAAGAAACCTTGGGGACATTTACGGCTCTCTCAAGCCTTTACTTTTCTCCATGAATCATAATTATATGTATGGTATGTATGGATTTTTACTAAGCTGAGAGCTCTTTGGGGATAAAGACTGTATATATACTGTCTCTTATACACATCTAGATGTGTATAAGAGACAGGGTGTAGGGTGGAAAGGGAAGAGAGAAATTATGAAATTATATCACAATCTCAAAATTTAAAGAAAATGGTAATTTTTAGTCATGTAAATAATAAACAGTCAACCTTATACCCTGTCTCTTATACACATCTAGATGTGTATAAGAGACAGAGTTTATGCTGCTCTAGGGAGCTCCCATGGAGCAACAGACCCAGAATACAGTGTAAGTAAGGCTAAGCTTGAAATTGAGAAAAGCTTGAAATTGAGGAAATTCAGCAGTTCTGCTTAGAATTCTCTTTGGCCAGCCTGTCGATTTGGATTTTGTTCATTCATTAATTGTCATTCATTATTTCATTGTGTTCCATGTTGGCTGAGTTTAGGGTGACAACAGACACTTCTAGATAACAAGAGGAANGCACAATAAATGTATTCAGAGTTTTATATGGCTCAGGAGCTTTGGAAATAAGGACTGAAAGTCCCTGGGATAGCTGTTATTTTATACTTAGGTTCAATAAAAACTAGACAGTCGTGTAGATATGTGTGGTGATATATTGTATATCTTAATAAAATTTGCCTGAAGATCAGAGGACAGAACAAGCCAATAGATTAGACATAGAGGCCAGACAGTGGTGGCACACACCTTTAATCCTAGCACTCAGGAGGCAGAGATCTGTCTGGATCTCTGTGAGTTCAAGGCCACCCTGGACTACATGAGATTGATTCAGTCTAGGAGAGAAACAGAGCCAGGCAGTGGTGGCACANACCTTTAATCCCAGTACTTGGGATCTCATGCCTTTAATCTCAGCACTTGAGATCTCATGCCTTTGCTTGGGAAGCACACAGGCCTTTAATCCCAGGAAGTGATAGCTGGGCAGAGAAAGGTATATAAGGTGTGAGGAGACAGGAACTAGAGGTTCTTTCAGGCTGAGGAGTTGGTGAGGTAAGAGGTGGTGGCTGTGGCTTGCTTTGCTTCTTTGNTCTTTCAGCTTTCACCCCAGTATCAGGCTCCCCGTGTTTTAAGAATTTGAACAACAGAAATGTGATTGGACAGGGTACCATTTACTGACATTGCCCTGAGGGGGAACCTAACTCCTAATCTACTCAGATTCTTCTTCACCTCCCTGTGTGGACTGTTGTAGGGACCATTCTGAAGTGAGGATCTCCTAAGAAGAAGAGAGAATATTCGAGTCTCTGTGACCTGTCTTGGAAAATAAGNATTCTGATTCTCTTACTTCATTTGTAGGAGAAAAACAATGGGAGGAGACAGGCAGGCAGGCAGAAACACTGCTTCTCTAGCCTTCCCAATATTTGGTTCAAAATTCTTAGCATGCCAAAGTTCCATAGTTTAAGGAATCAAGTTCTGAACCTTGATGTTGTGTAATAGCAAGAATCTGCTATTCTCCATGTGTGTGTTATCNATTTAGACAATTCCTTGAATATTCCTGTGAATATTTATGTTGGAATTTGGGGATTTAAATTCTGGATCTGTGACAATCAAATCTTATCAAGCCACATACTCTAGAGAGTACTTTTTGTTAAATGGTAAAATACAATAAAAACATTTTATAAAAATGTTGACATACTTTGGTAATATGGAAGGACCGACATGATGAATGGTATTAAACAAATCCCAATGAGCCAGACCGTGTCCATGAACTCTGAATGAGTCCAAACNATGATAAGTTTGGTTATGCATTTNATTTAGCACACATGAGTCATTTCTGTCCAACCAATAAATTAAGTATAGTGTGTATCCTTCAGACAGGAAACAAACCTAATAAGTGGTTCAGAGAAAGATATAGGCTTTCAGATGGGCAAAGAAAAGCTGATATGTTTCAGATGGTTTTCAGGGAAGGAAATGCATCCATCAATGTGAAAATCTCATGTTTTTGACAGATCCAGCAAACACAAACACACAATGAAACAAAATATTCAGTCTGAAATACTCTTGTCACATAGCCAAAGACGTTCTTTTGTAGCTGAAGGAAGAAACACACAGCTAAATTTAGGAGTATAGTAGCCATGTTCCAAGCTTCCATAATAGCTCATTAAACTTTGATCACTCAACACCTTTTCTAGTCCAAAGTTCAAATGACACCACAACCCTCTGCAAAACAACATGGTCAAGCCTGTTACAACAGTACCCCACCACCCTGGTACCAAATTTCTGTCTCAGTTACAGTTCCTGTTGCTGTGATAAACACCACAAGAAAAAACAATTTGGAAGGAAGGGGTTTGTTTGGCTTACAATTAAACTTCACAGTCCATCATCCAAGGAAGTCAGGGCAGGAACCTGNAAGCAGAAATTGAGCCAGAGGCCATGAGGGAACACTGGTTACCGCCTTGCTCCACATGGCTTGCTCACTTGATTTCTTATACAAGCCAGGACCACTTGTCCAGGGGTGGCACCATTCACACACAGTACTCTGGGCTCTCATCAATCATTAAGCAAGAAGATGTCCTACAGAGTTGCCCACAGACAATGTGATGGAGGCATTTTCTCAGTTGAGGTTCCTCATCCCAGNTGACTCTAGAGTGTGTGTGTCAAGTTGACAAAACCAAACACAACTAACCAAGTCAACAAGGAACACATTCAGTAGACCATCTGTCATTGACTCCAAATTATCTGTCACAGTGTCCAAGAATTATTACAGAACATCCCCTTGTGCTAAGTACAATACAAGTAAACACTGTATCATAGCTGTGTGTTTTTGTGCACTTCTCTCTATCTATATTGTGTGGGTGGGTGATTTAACCAATATAGAAATTTGGGTTCAGAGACAAACCAGTGATCCATTCTTGTTACACTGTGTCANAAATATCGATTTCTTTCAGTATTCAATTATTTTTAATGTTTGCACCCACAGGAGAACATTCCTAAGAGGGCAGCATAAATTTCCTGGCATTGCTACTCTCATGTCACCTTGGTACCTAGCTGATAAATGACTCTCCTTCATCAGTATCCTTAAAATAAGGATGACTTTGCAATGTACTTGAGTAGAATTGTGTAACTTGCAGAGGTTTTGAATTTCTGGATAAGCTGTCATTATAGTCACGGTGCATCTCTCAGGCTATGATAGTAGAAGATTTAAGGAGAAACTACTATATTTTAAAAATCAGCTGTAATTTTTTTCATACCAGTAGAAAATACTTTGATATGCAAATCTATAAATANATTTGAGTCATAATTCTATCTAAACAGTTTATTCCAGAGCAACTGTTCAAGAATTTTTACTGAAATATAAGTAAGACAATCATATGCTAAAAGACCTATTGATTAGTTGTCTAAACTAGACTTCATAAATACAGATTATTTTTCAAAGTCAAATTCTATTTTCCTGTTTTGTTTTTTTTTCCTAAGAAAGAAAAAATTTATAGCTAAGGACCTCATAACTTTCTTTTAACAAAAGTAACAACTAAGCAGACAAAAGAAGGAAACAATTGATTCTTTTATGCTTTGGGGGATCTCAACAAATTTACCTTGAACAGTTCACATCCTGATTTTACCCATCTTTGTGGGTAGATTTGGTTTCATGTGCCAAATTTCCTGGTTTAAATTTAAACAGTTTTTCTGCCCTGGGTCTCCAGTGTTTCTTCTTTGATATATATTCAGAGTGCTTGTGGATGTCACAGATTTGAAACTGAATCACTTTTCTTTGTAGGTTCACTTTTAGCCACCCCACAATATTTGAACATTGAAATTATGTCTGAGTTAGTGTGTGAAATTGTTAAAGAATGGAAAGAAAATATCCTGAAAATACCATCCAAGCTGTGAGCCAAAGTGCACTGAATAAATTTGATATTTTAGTAACAATAATACTCAATGAAAATAAGATGCTGGGTGTTTTCTTCTTGTTCTGTCCAAATAAAATTTTGTTTTTATTTGAACATAGATCAATTAAATGGTCAAACACTAGAGAAAAAATATTTGGTGAGTTGGGAGTCAGTGAGAGACAGAACCATTGTGGTTAAAAAATACAATCATCCAATATGAAAATGATTCTAAAAATAATTGTGGGCAGAGCTGTGGTGATGTGGTAAATCTAAATATCTCTCACTAAGGCACTTGAGCTTCATATATACTTAAGTTTTAAGATGGACTATAAACTCAAGTCTTTCACCAGTAGACAGTCCTATTTTAGTTAGATTCAAGTTTTCAAAGATGTCTAAAGAAATAACATGAGTTCAAATTTAATTTTAGTTTTCAATATTTTTACACAGTAAGGTCTTATTTTTTAAAGGCAAAAAAAAAAAATCCCACCCACATTTCTTCAATGACTTGATTCATAGAGCAGTTCTGTAGGACAGGATATGTTGACAGAAAGCCAGTCTAAGGAGGGCTGGTGTGGTGGGGGCTCATCCCACACTCTTGTTCAACATATGTTAATTTTGGAGAGAAATTATTTACGCTACCATTGCAGATGTTTAGCCTAGAAAAGGCACGCTGGGGAAGAGGGAAAGGCTGATGGGTAAGGCTCACCCTGCAAAAATATCTGGATCTCCAATTCCTAACAAGCTTTTGCTTTGATAAAAGAACAAAACACATATTTTCAAGGTTTTATTTTTAAATTCCAGATGGAGTATTTGTTTTGTTTGGCTTTTTTTTTCTTTAAAAAGGGGTGGGGTAGGTTAAATTTACAGTTAAGCATAGAGTTGGGGGAAAAGATTCATTCATTCTGGAAATGAGTTTTGATAAATTTGTACACACATAATCATTAAGACAAATATGTGTCTGTCCAGTTCAGGAACTCTTATTAGCTCCTTTCACTAAACTATTTTTTTTCTCCAACCATGAAAAATTACATTTCAGTCTCTCAGCTACAAGCACATTATGTGTGCTNGGGAGCACAGGTGGCTCTTGGCTGCCAATTAAAGTAACACAGACATTGAATGTTTCCATAATCCCAGAAGGGGCTGCTGCTCTGTAGATTTGCCGAAGAACATCACTGTGTAGGTCCTAGCCAAAATCACTACCTAAATTTACTATCTGAGAAAATGTGTNCTCTATTCATAGAGAACAGTAGACTGCGAAGATCAGAGAAGCGACCGAAGATCCAATTCCTGCTATCATGCTGCCCCTGTTTTCCAAAGCAGTGATGTATTTGTTGCTTTAGCAAGATAGGTGCCAGAAGTTTCCGTGGATTATCCTAGATGCAGCCGCTGGCCGAGAAGCAGAAGTAAAGCCCATTAACAGGCAATGGGGCGTTCCTTGGAAGCCACTGTTTCCTGATGGAAGGTAGGCAATGAGGATTCTACACTCTGAGAGTTGGGGAAAGGGGCTGGCCACACCCATTCCCGCTTCCTGAAACGTCTGAAANGGACTGAAGGGACGGCAGCGATGCCTGTGGTGGGTGATCCTCGAATGAGCTCCAGCATCTGAAGACTTCAGCTGTCTGGGCAGCCAGGTGATATCGAGGGACTCCAAAGGGTTCTACGGGTAACTCAAGCCACCTACAGATGTGGACTTCAGTAGAAGCTCAGGATGACCTGTGACAGAAGATGGTTGGAGGTGACTTCCACGTTGCTTAGAATCATGGAACACTTTGTGGTCTCAAAANATAGTGGCCAGGAAGCAATAGACCTTGCGATGTGAAGTTATTTCCCATAGAGAAGTGAAAGCACCTTTCTCCTTTGTTAGCATGGAAAGCCCCGCAATTTCGGATGAGCAAAGGGACTGAACTCCATCCGGAATGTGCTCCATAAGACTTCTTTCCAAACTGCCATCTATATGTTTAAGTCAATTTTTATGTAACTTGGGCAAAATAAAATAGATTCGATGTTACTTGCTGTAACAAGTGAGTGTTGCTGAGCATAGCTCATGCATATCTTATGAAGGCAGAGGCAGCTGTGCTCTGATAGCGTGCCCTGAGCTTTTGTATAAATAGCCTGCATTTAGAAACAGTTCAATTGACAAGAAACTCAACTGGGAAATTAGCACACGGAACCTGCCAACCTGCCAAGAAAACTTAAATCAATGATTAGAAGAGTGAAATTACTTTTAAAACACTTTTTGAATTGAATATATCTAAAGTCCAGGAAGTCATCTCTTTAAAAATGTTTATTACATTATTTTTTTATCATATGTATGAGCATGTGCCACAGAGCCTGTGTGGAGGTCAAAGGACAGTTTGCAGGAGTTGGTTCTTTCCTCTCATGTGGGTCCTGGGGATTGAGCTAAACCTGTCGGGCTTGGAAATAAGTGTCTTTACCCTCTAAGCTTTATCATCAGCCTGCAAGTTGTCATTTTAATTAGCAATTATAAGCTCACAGTGTTTCAACATAAATAGAACATCTGTAAGTAGTAACCTCTTGTTTCTCAAGTTCTAAATGAAGTTATTTTGTTCATTTAGGTGGGCTTACATGCATGACAAATAATTGCATTCTGTTCATTATTCTATACATAACAGACTTAAAATATGTGGTAAAATTCATGGCAAAAAGTTGTTTCATTATCAGGTGAGTTAACCTACTTTCAGAATTTCAATGAGTATTTATATCTTCATTTTGAAGAACAGTATGTTGATTTAAAATATCCCCATCATTTTCATACGTATCAGACTTCTTATTGTNGTGACAAATGCCAGCTATCTACAACTTAAGGCCTGAATGTAGTAGAATATTATTTTAAGGTGTATTACTTTTGTTTATGTTGTATTTGTTTAACTCTGTGAAGCTGTGTTACTGTGCCTATCTAAAACACCTCGTGGTCTAATAAAGAGCTGAACAGCCAACAGTGAGGCAGGAGAAAGGATAGGTGGGGCTGGCAGGCAGAGAGAATATATAGAAGGAGAAAACTGGGAGAAGGAGAAGAAGGAGCAAGAGAAGGAGGAGGACTCCAGGGGCCAGCCACCCAGCTACACAGCAAGCCATGGAGTAAGAGTAAGATTTACAGAAGTAAGAGAATGAGAAAAACCCAGAGGCAAAAGGTAAACAGGCTTATTTAAAGTTAAGAAAACTGTCTAGCAACAAGCCAAGATAAGGCCAGCGTTTATAAGTAATAATAAGTCTCTCCATGTGTGATTTATTTAGGAGCTGAGTGGCGGGCCTCCCAGAAAAGAGTAAAAACAAAAACAAAAACAAAAACAAAAAAACCAGTAACACAGGAAGGATTTGTTTTAGCTAATAGGTTCAGTGGATTCAGTCCATACTCATTGCTGTCTTNTTTTTCTGTCTTGTAATGCAGAGCATCAAAGGCATTGGGTCACCATCACTTGGGGACACTTCAATATACAGAGAGACTTCATAGCTAAATATCATGAAATAACTTTTTCCAGAATAACTTTTTCCAAAATAGAGAGCATGGTCTGAGATTTCTGTTTCTGTTTCTCTTTATCCTTTCTTACATTTACGTGGTTTGAATAAGAATAGCCCCCATAGGCTCATACAGTTGAATGCTTACTCACCAGTTAGTGGAACTGTTTGGGAAGGATTAGGAAGTGTAGCCTTGTTGGAGGAGNTGTGTCACTGGGAGTGTGCTGTGAGGTTTCAAAAGTCCACACCAGGCACCCCCTCTCTCCTATCTATCTCCTTTCCCCTCTCTTTCTGCCTGTGCCTGCGGATCAGTGTATAAAGCTTTCAGCTACTGATCTGATGCCATGCCTATATGCTTCCCACCATGATGATCATGGACTAACCCTCTGAAAGTGTAAGCAAGCCTCAATTAAATGCTTCTTTTATGAGAGTTTCCTTGGTCATGGTGTGTCTATTACAGCAATAGAACACTGACTAAGACAATGTATTTTCTGAGATTCTCTAGGGAGTTTTTCCATTCCTTTTTCCTTCCAATTTTCTATCTTTTGTAACTTTTTAGAGATTTCTGGCCAACTATTGGTCACAAAACACAGCTTCAACATTCTTTGATCTAGGAAGTCTTCTGTATTCAATCAAGAATATTTTCTCATTTGATGGATCACCTCATCTAAAGATGGAGGCCTGACCTTCCTCATTCTTTGTTGAGTGTTAAAGGCTTATTTATGTTTTGGGATCTGAGGACTTACTCTTAGATTTCTTTACAATAAGAACNTTCAAGTCTGTGGTGGTTTGAAAGAAAATGGCCCAGAAAGGGAGTGGCACTATTAGGAGGTGTGGTCTTGTTGAAGGAAGTATGTCACTGTGAGGGTGGGCTTTGAGGTCTCTTAAGCTTCACTCAGTGTGATAGTCAACTTCCTGCTGCCTTCTGGTGAAGATTTAGGCAGCACCATGTCCGCCTGCACACTGCCATACTCCCTGTCATGATGACAATGGGCAGAACCTCTGAAACTATAAGCTACCACCTCAATTAAATGTTTTCTTTGCAAGAGTTGCCATGGTCATGGTGTCTCTTCACAGCAATAAAAACCATAACAAGATAAAGTCTTTCATATGTTCTTTGTGGGCCTAAAGGTTATTATCACATGGAGGGTCTTGTCTAGAGTACTTAACATCTGTGACCAGGACACCAGGCCATCCCTATTCCAAATGGCCATGAAGGCCCACATCATCATTCTCTCTAGGCATAAAGTTGTGAGCCAGGAGCAAATCTAGTTGGTCGAGACTCCAAAGGGATCCTTCACAAGGAATTTGAATTCCCTTTCAAGATTCCTTACTTCAGAGCTTGTAAGGGAAGTATTTACAAATCCAGCTCCCACCAAGGGCACTTTACAAAGAGGATAAACTGAGGTTGGAGGAGTCTCTGACAGCAGGGGTATACAGTCCTGGAATGGAANTTTTCCAATGTCCCTTTTGCGTTGTTCTCTTTTCTAAGTCTGAGGAGAGGGATTTCTTGAGAATGGGCTGAGGGTGAAGTAGGGGTAAAGGAGAAAGCATCAGAGAGAGGAAGTAGATGGGAGAGAAGGGTAAAGAGAACTTAGGTACAAGGAAGGGGAGGGCAGGGAAGGGTTGGAGTTGGAAAAGGAGGAGGAGAGGACCTAAGAGGGTCTGTTAGGCTGGGTACCTGATTAGGACAATAAGGGCAGGTAGTCAGTCCAAAGGGTCTCTCAGGAATTTTGACCCTTTGTCTTCATGGCTGTCATTTTAAANGTATTTGTAAGGATANACTGAATTTCCCATAGCATATCCAGTGGACATCCAGTATCCGTGTTAGAGCTGTCTTAGTGGACATAAATTCCTTAAATTTGTTTTTTATCATGGCCGTAGTACTAAAACAACTACTAATGACTTATTACTATATTCATGAATCAGAATATCTCAACCCTCATCAAAGAAACTTCTCCTTGCAGAAGATGGCAAATTAACCTGGAGGCTCGCAACTGCTCGACNTGTAGAGAGAGAATACAGACTGTGGAGGTCCAGCTCTAAATGGGGATCTACATATCACACTCCCACCCCAAGACTCAGGGATATTCACAGAGATGGAGCAGACAGAATATAAGAGCCAGAAGTGTCAAGAACATCCAGGAAACAGTATTTTCCAGAAACAACAGGGCAGTTGTACACATGAACTCACAGAAATTATGATAGTGAGCACAAGACCAGAAAAAAATACCAACACAGAGGAGGGATGGTGGGCAGAAAATCCCATCACCCGTTGAGGAGCTATTGGAATTTCCCAGCACAGATACTGGAAAAAGGAGTCAGTTTTCTTTAATNATGTGATCCCTGGTAGGTTGACCACAAGTCTGGGCAGGCCCTGCTCCCAATTCTAGCTGGGCAACACAAACTGGACTTGATGGGGAAAAAAGACACCAAACAAAGAGGAAGANGAAATCTCAAAGTTGGGTGGGAAAAGATGGAGAGTGGAGAGTGTGATTATGGGAGGGGCTGGGGGTGAATGTGTCCAAAATACATTTCGTGGAATTATCAAAGAATTAATATTATTTTTTTAATTTAAGTTTATATAAAAAGTAAATGTTCANTTCCTCTAAAAAATATACTAATTGTGTATGTATGTGTGTGTGTAGTTTATGACAGGATACCAATATATACATATATATGTATTTTATAACAGGGCTCTACAACATATAAAGAAATCTGACAATACAGAAATGATGACTAGGTCAATTTAGAGTACAGTTTATGATTGCAACTTTTTTAAAAATAGTTGATGCAAGTGGACAAAAATCAACTATGAAAATATGAACACCAACAATCTGAATCAATCAACATTTATTGAATGTTCTACCTAGCAAAAAAATCCACAGTTTTTGAAATGTCTATGAATATTTTATTAAACCATATGCTGATGCTTAAAATACATTCAATAAATTTTAAAGGGTCAGGACTGGAGAGGTGGCTCAGCTGTAAAGTGCTTGCCCTGCAAGCCTGAACCCCTGAGTACAGATCTCTAGGACCCAAACAAAACCAGTCATAGTACACATGCCCCTGTCCTCCCTGTGTGTCTGCAGAAAATGGGAGGCAGAAACTGAGAAAGAAATCTCCAGAAGTTAGCTTGGTCACAGTGGAGAAGGTTCTGGTATCAAACAAGATGGAAAGGAGAAGGACACCCCAATATATCCTCTGACCCCCAAGAGCACAGTGACACAACATTGTTTATAGCCATTGCATTAATTAGGGAGGGTTGCCTGCATGAACATGAGTGGTCAGTTATTTACTTGAGCAAAGGCAGCTTAACCAGTGTCTACATTACAGAAGAACATGACTGTCCATCACCAGCAACCGTCAACTGCCTAGAACTCCTCATACAAGGGTGGAGCCTCCTGAGGACCTCTCCCCTCTACAATTAAATGTTGATGGTCTCAGTTTTGCACTATCTTGCACACATCTCCACAGCTGCTGTGAGTCAATAGCTTCAAAAACAATGCAGTTTGCAGAAGACAGCTTTCCACAGCACTCCTTCCTACCCTATGGCTCCTACTGTCTTTCTGTCTCCTTTCCCTCCATGTTCCTCAG
>LZPO01027525.1:134721-147962 GCA_001675575.1 Neotoma lepida | reverse complement strand
TGTGTGTGTTTGTGTCTGTGTGTGTTTGTGTGTGTATGTGTGTGTGTTTGTGTCTGTGTGTGTTTGTGTGTGTATGTGTGTGTGTTTGTGTCTGTGTGTGTTTGTGTGTGTATATGTGTGTGTTTGTGTCTGTGTGTGTATCTATGTCTGTATGTGTTTTCTTCCTCTTTCTCTCATAAAGACTGTTGTGATTAGGTTGAGGGCTGACCAAGATAGTTTAGAATAACTAACATTCATTTTTAATAAAATCTAGAGAGACAGTCCACGCCCACCTGGGTAACATTCACAAATTCTAGGGATTAAAACCTGGGATTTTCTTTAAAAGAATAAATCATTCTATCACTATAACTATTATTAACAAAAACATTTCAAACACCAGGATGGAGAAAAGGAAGACTACTAATCCAGAACATTAAATGACTTTGTCAAAATTACCAAGAAAGCATGAAAAAATTAAAATTAAGGAAAACCCAAGTATATCCATTTTAAAATAAATGAAATGTTTTAGTTCTACTATAAAATAAAAAAGACTCATATGGGGTCAAAAACCAACCTTCAAGTTTAGGCTAATGATAAAAGATCTAATTAAAATAATTAAAAGATGTCAAAATGGAATTATACATAGAAAGGCAAACACAAAAGTAGCACTATTAAAATCAAAACAGAACTTAAACATNAGTAAAAGGATCATATAATCCATTTTTATTGATCAAAGGTTAATCAACAATGAAATATAATATTCAAAAATTTATGTATGCTAAATCCTGTGTCTTTAAAAAATAAATAAATAAATAAATAAATAAATAAATAAATAAATAAATAATTGTCACATACAAAATGAAACAAATAGGCCACTAGCAGAAAACATGCCTTTGAAGAATTATCTAAATTAGGTTTCCCCTCTGGGNATGCCTNGAAGGGATTCCCTAGACTAGGTTAACTGATGTGGGAAGACCTATGCCAACTGTGAGTGGCACCATATTCCATGGGATAGGAAGAAAGAGAGCTGAGCACCAGCAGCCACCTCTTGCTCTACTTCCTAGCAACGCATACACTATGACCAGCTGTCACAGTCCTGCCACCCTGACCTCTCCAGGTATACATGACTTAACCCTGGCACGATGAGCTAAAATAAGCCCTTCCTTGCTTAAGTCACATTTGTCGGGTATTTAGTCACAGCAACAACACGAGCAACTAATATAGATGTTTGGGGGTTGACAATGAGAAAAAGTACTGATCCAGAAGAAGAGGAAGAAGGTAGAGGCAGACCTCCTTCATGGAAGGGAGGAAACATCCAAAGAGCCTTCATAACAAACAAGGAAGTCCCAGGAAAATCTTCTCCTAGGTACTGAGTAGTAGAATACTATTAAGAGGTTAAAGGGAGACAAATAAATGTGTTTGCCTGGAGGACTCATATGCATATAANTATGTAATTATGCGTGCTCCAGGATATTATTNATTGTATGGCAACTGAAACAGAATGTACTGGATCAGTGAATTTATGAGAACATGTTTTGTTTGATTAGATGTATGAAGATATTGGCAAGACAAGGAGGAAGCACCTGAGTGTTTGCCATCCAGCACCGGTGACAATGGAGTTCACAGAATTGGAACAAATGATTATTTGCTAAGAGTTAACTATTTAGATGCCACTTCTAATGCCTCAAGGAGTAGGTTAAGATTAGGTTCAGTCGCAAATGATAGGAAATTAAAATAACAACCACTTGCAACAATTAATGGCTTTCTTCTAGTGTTCAGGCCAGATGGTAAAGCATTCCACTGTAACAGAGTATTGACCTCTCTATATTCTATTTATTTGTGGCCTTAACTCTGTGGTTCATGATGGTGATAACCNATTCCAAATCACAGAAAGAGGAACCAATGAGGAAGATGTGAAGGTGCTGGAGAGCTGTCCCCTAAGCAAGCTCTTGAGAGCTAACATGTGATGGTGCCTTCTTTTCTCTGTGTAGCCCTGGCTGTCCTGGAACTAGCTCTATAGACCAGGCTGGACTTGAACTCACAGAAATCTGCCTGCTTCTGCCTCCCGAGTGCTGGGATTAAAGGTGTTTGCCCCCACCACTCAGCGATGGTGCCTTCTTAGTGCCCTTCACTAAGGATGAAATTTAGCTACACAAGTGATTAAGAAATCTTCTGTTTGTTCTTGACCACGATTGATTCAGTTAAATGTGTCATTATTATAAAGGAAGGAGGGATGTTTTTGCAAGAGACAGCTGAGTTAAATGAACACTGCTGAAATACCAAGAATTTTACTGCAGCTAATGAAGGGGACTATTACCTACACACATATTAAAAGGCATGTGTGTGTGATATAAATGAAAATTAAGGTAGAACAATATGTGATATTGTGACATCCAGAATGAGAAAAATGGATGAAATGCAAAATGCTTTTGAATGGAGCAACAGATAAGATGAGACCCGGATGCCTTAGATGGCAAATAACAAGGCTTCTCTGATTGGCTTTAACAGTACCTTGGGCCAAGTCACCTAACTAATGAGTACAATGCTGTTTGAAGGGTTCTCTACAGACAGCAGCAACATCCCATAGTATGTAACAAAGCCAGTTTGGGCCATGAGGCCACACCTACTGAGTTGGCTTCTGAAGAGGGGTAGCTTGTGTTTTAATAAGCTCTACAGGTAATTTTCAAGTGCTAAAAAGGAGCATGGTTATAGGTAGATGGGTTTGAGCAAAATAAACAAGGGAATTTCAGAAACCACCTTGTCTGCCTGAGCCCACTGTGACTGCCCTTGCATTTAGTGGATCTGGGGACAGAACTCTGTGGTAGAGTATTTGCCTTGCATGCAAGCCCAAGGCCAAATCCTTACTGCTTAAAAACAAGTAGAAGAGGAAAATATTAGGAGGAACTGGAACAAAAGTCAGTATTACAATAAATTCTTTCTCACACTAATATGTAGAAATATTTATATGTACCCATTGCTGACTGGCATTATATCTGATACAGAAATTTCAGCTATTAAAATCATTAAATCACAAACAATATACCAATGCAATTGAGGGGAATTATCTTTTCAGAGCTGGCCAGCACAATTAATTTCCCAAACAAAAATAAATACTATAAATATTGAAAATGATAAATGTAGAATTGTTGTATTCTTAGGGAAAAATTTATCTGAAAGACTCATGTGAAAAGCTGATATTATCAATAAGCCAGTTATCCATAATTTATTCCACATACTTAGCAACACTGAACTACAATCCCAAAACAGGACTGAAGAGTTGGCTCAGAAGTTGAGAGCACTTGTGCTCTTGTGGAGGACCTGGATTCAATTCAGCACCCATGTGACAGTTCACAACTCTCTGCCTCTCCAATTCCAGGGTATTTGAAGCCCTCTTCTGACTTCTGTGGACACCAGGTATATATGTGATATATATATAGATATGCAAAACACTTATGCACATAAAATAATAAAATACATATGTAATATATATGCAAAACACTTATGTACATAAAATAATAAAATAAGTAATTCTAAAAATATGTTTTTAAATGTCAAAGTGAAAAGAAAATGTATCCTCAAACTGAAGGCATAGCTCAGTGATAGAGCACTCATTTACCATAAGCCCTGGATTGCATCAGTAACACTGAAGTTAATAAATCAATTATGAAAAGTAACTGCAACAATAATAAAAATTATCCTATGTTTACCTACGAGGAAGACATCTATGAAAATTATGAACAAAAGAAAATGCTTTCCTATATTATCCTGTCCTTTGGNAAATCAACAGCTGTAGGAATCAAAACAGAAAAGGCAAAACAACAGAGCATGACGGGAAATTTAGAGTCAGACAATTACCCATACATTAACTTCTGATTAAAGCAGTATTTCAGACTAATGGGTAATAAACATACAATAATGAGATGCACGCTCATGAAACTGTTAGCATTCCTTCACCAGAGAAGTGTCTGAAGTGGAATCTAAAGTGTTTATAGATCTGTTTTTAGCACCTGACAGAGGTATTCTTTTACAGTATCAAAATGCTCAGCTTACTGACTTCATGGCATGTGATAACAGGTTTCACTGGGTGGAAAAGTAATGTTCCTACTTCCTACTGATAAAAATAGCATATTACAAATTGGCTAAAGCATTAATACATTTAATGAATGGAAATACAAAATTAAAAGAAGATTCTGATCTTCTTAGCACACTAAGTTGGTGGAATGGTACAAGGGAAGTGTGCTGTTAATATGACTTGTGGTGCATAAATTATTACAAACCCCCAGGGGACTATTTGGCAATGCTCATTAAAATTTATGAGATCCGTCCTCTTTCACTCAGGGTTACCGGTCAGTATCTCTAGGAGAAAGCAATCAAATAGGATATATGTATTCAGGTTTTATTCTAAGGAACCAGAATGCATGATTGTGGGACTGGCAATCAAAAACAAGGAAAGCAGATCAGGGGTCTAGAAACTAGGGCAGTCTCTAGATGCTGCAGTCTCAAGGAAGAATTTCTCCTTTACAGGAAAATAACAGTTTTCACTCTCAAGACTTGACGGACTACATGAACCCGTCATATTATCAAGAATAATCTTCACTTAAAATCTTAAGGGACTGCAAATATTAACCATATCTAAAAATGTAGCCCTACCCACAACACCTAAATTAGACTTGACTAAAATGACAAGATACTATAACTTGGCCAGGTGACACAAAAAAATTACCACATTCACCAACCTCATTTCTAAGGATAGACTTGTACACATACAACTTTATATGTATATATATATATATATATATATTGTATACACACACATATAGAAAATCAATTGCAGCATTTTGACAATGTCAAAAGCTTTTTTTAAAGTTAATAAAAGAGAAAAGAACAGGTTTAGTACTTACTATGTAGAATGAGATTTTAAAATAATTNAAATGAACTAGATTGAAAAACTAGCTAGTATTTTATATGAAAATTTCTTAAAAGAATTCATACTTAGGTTTTGGCATGGTGGTACATGCCTTTAATCCCAGCACTTGGGATGCAGAGTCAGGTGGATCTCTGAGTTCAAGACTAGTCTTGTCTACATAGTAAGTTCCGGATCAGCCAAGGCTGCATAGTAAGACTCCTCCCCCTCAAACCCTCTCACTCACAAATACACACACACACACACACACACACACACTCACAAACACACACTTCATACTTTTATTTTACATAGTTTAACATGCATGCAGTAGTTCTGGAAGCACACATGAGAAATTGTGATGAAGAAAAGGCTAGGTCAGAAATTTATCTTTTATTTATGTAGTCCTTAGCATCTTTAAAATATATATATATATATTTATATATATATATATATCCAAAATCAATTTAAAAACTGATTAACTACCTCACTGTGGATAACATTAAAGAGCCCAACTGAAAAATCTGGAAAAAATTCAGAATATCTTGAGTGTGCACAGATTTTTGGAGGGGCTACAAAATTATACAATTTGTGTGGAGTTTGGATCGACTATCATCCCTACTGATAAATATTCATAGTGTTGCAAGGTACTTTCCATGCCACTGGAGGGAAAAGGTAATCATCAATCTCACCTAGTTACAAGCACTGTGAGCTAAAATAGTAAGCTGCCTGCAAGATATACCCACTGGTGCAATAGTGGTACAAATGTTACGGAAATAACCAACTGTCTTTTGACTGGATTTAAGGCCCACTCCATAAGATGGTCCAATACCTAGCACTGTCAATGAGGCCAAGAACCTGAGACTAGATAGGTTATAAGCTCTAAGGGAAAACTTACTACAATTAATTTGCTAAATGAACACAGGAATACATCTAATGACATATTGCTATACCTGTATATTAGTGCATCACTCAATTTTCATCAAAGAAGATTCTTCTTGCAATAGACAGTAATTAACACAAAGACCCACAAGTGGACAATATGCAGAACGTGAGATAGTTTGGATGAACTATCCGTAAATGAGATGTCTTTATCAAAACTCCCCCCTCAAGATTCAGGGATCTGTCCAGAAAAAAAAGAAGAGGAAAGATTGTAAGAGCCAGAGATAGTGGAGGACTCAAGAAAACAGCATTTTCCAAACTCAGAAGAGCTGGTACACGTACGAACTCACAGAGATAGTGATAGCATTCATAAACATGTTGACCTGACAAATTCAAACTAGNAAAAAAATCTTAGCATGGAGCAGGGTAAATGGGCACAAAGCTCCATCCCTACCAAAAAACTATTTGCAATTGATAGCTGCTGCAGGAAGGAAAATCAGTGTTCTATAATGGAGTTGACACTGGATATACGAACACCCCAAGGGAGGTTGCATGGTCAGGAATAGCTGGCCAACACAAAACAAACACTANGAGGTTTTATTGGTAATTTTTATTAGTCTTATTGGTTGTTTTTTTTGTTTTGTTTTTGTTTGTTTGGTTGGTTGGTTTTGGTGTGTGCTTTTAATTTTTGTTTTGCTATTTTTTTTAAGAGAATGAATATGAAGTTGGTGGGTAGACTGGGTAAGGTGGGTAGGGAAGGATCCATGAGGAGTTTCGTGGGAGGGAATTATGATCAAAATATATTGTATGAAAAAGTTTTAAAATTGAAAATGAAATAAGATATTGACACCTGTACTGGTGGTTTTGTGTGTCAACTTGACACAAGCTATAGAGTCATCAGAGGAAGGAGCCTTAGCTGAAGAAATGCCTCCTTGAAATCTATCTGAAAGGCATTTTCTCATTTAGTGATCAGTGGGGGAGGACCTGGCTTATGGTGGGTGGTGTCATCCCTTGGCTGTTGGTCCTGGGTTTTCTAAGAAAGCAGGCTGAACAAGTCCTGGGAAGCAAGCCAATAAGCAGCACCCCTCCATGGTCTCTGCATCAGCTCCTGATTCCAGGATCCTGCCCTATTTGGATTCCTGTCCTGACTTCCTTCAGTGATGCACAACAATGCTGAAGTGTAAGTCAAATAAACGCTTTCCTTCCCAACTTGCTTTTTGGTCATTATGCTTCGTCACAGCAATAGACAACACCTAAATTTTTAAAAAATAAAACTAAGTACTATATATGTAAAATGGGCTATAAGCCAACATTTAAAAAATTGTAAGTTGTGAATTTCATGAAAAAGTCTGCAGAAATTATCTAAAACAACCTTTNAAAAAAAAGAATATGCCGGGTGGTGGTGACACATGGCTTTAATCCCAGTTTCTGGGAGGCAGAGGCAGGGGGATCTCTGAGTTTGAGGCCAGCCTGGTCCACTGATCAAGTTCCAGGACAGCCAGGGCTACACAGAGAAACCCTGTCTCAAAAAAAAAATGAGAGAGAGAATACATAAAATAATATAAAAAATATGCCTGTATGTAGAAAATAGACTGGAAAGATATACACTGAAATTGCACCAGGAGTTGTTTTATAGCAAGGCATCATATATTTTTATTTCCTTTCCCTTCTTGTATATCAGTATCTTTCAAATGTTCTATAATTTTTAAAATGTTGATTTTAATTATAAAAAAATGAAGAGTATGTATTATTAGAAGAAATGAATTAAAAATGTTGAGCTATTGGAAAAGTTTATAATAAGGTTCCCAGAGAGTTTAGCAGTTAACAGTGCCACTAGCTTCTATAATACATGCTACTTATAAAAATAATCTTTTGTTTAACTCATAATTCTGTGGGTCTATACTCTGAGCTGGAATAATCTTGGTAGTTCTTCTACTTCCAGCTAGGCTAATTGTTACCTCTGTGACAGGCTACCAAGTTGACCAGGAGTGGCTGGTTGTTGATTGGGATGTCATAGTATGAGGCTCCAGATTTGAAGCAGCTTGGTCTAGACATTTGTATAAAGTCACTCAACAAGTTTACAAGAGAGCTAGTAAAGTCTGCAAAGGATCCTGGCTTAAAAACTGCAAATACTATAATATAGCATTTCATTGGCCNAAATAAGTCACACGATCAATCCACAGTCCAGGAACAGAAATAAAGACTTTCTAAAGGGAGAAGTTGAAAATTTATTATTATTGGTGTGCATCTGTAATCCTCATACTGGGGAGGCTGAGGCGAGAGGATCCTGTTGAGTTTTAGCCTATCCTAGGCTACATAGTAAGACACTGGCTCAAAAAAAACAAAAGACAAACAAAATCAATCCTGAAGGGACTTAGGTAGATGAAGGACCTTTGTAAAAATCTATTATACCCAATGCTAGTCTCTATTTTATAAGCAGAAGATATACTAAATGTTAAGGAATAAATTTTATATAAAGATTTTTATGTAGTAAAATGTCACCAAGCAGTTAATTATAAGTAATCCAATGTTCTACTTCTATAGTAATTATGCAACATAGCAAGATATATCCACAACCTACACATGTGCAAATAATTTGTGAGAGTTCTTTTATATCGTGCCACGATTATTAAACTTCTTGATTTTTGCTGATGTGGTGGGTGGAAANGAATGCAATTTTAGTTTTTGGTTTTTCTTCATTTAGAGAGATGCTGGACAGCTTTTCTGGTGTTTTAGAGCCATGGAACAGGCATTTTAAAGGAAAATTTGACCAGAAACAAAGCTATTATAAAGCCTGTGTCAAGCATTCTGAGGGATGAACAGAAACACAGGAGACTTGACATTTACTCTGACCTTTTGAGAGAAATTCAACAAAGCAATGTGGTTCTGAGGATGAAAGAAACTTGAGGAAACTTGATATTTCCAGGATGAGCTGGAAAAAAAAAAAAGAGTATGGAATCTTGAATAGGAAAGCCCTTGGTCCTGAAGCTCTGTGAAAATGTGCTGTCTACATCAAAAGGAAGACAGTAATAACCCTCTTCTTCAACAGAAGTGGTATTGTCCATGCTGCATTCATCCACAAGGTCAAACAGTCAGGCAGGCTGATTATGCAGGAATTCTCAAACATTTGTGGGATTGTGTGTGGCACCAATGATTGGTGTCTGTCTGCTGGAGAATTTGCTGGAGAACTGACTGTCAATTTGGAGTAGGGGAGAAAGTTCCCCCTACACANACATTTAATCACAAAAGTGTTCTCTGTGGATTGTTGTGCAAACATAGACTAAATCACTCCAGTTTTTTTCCAGTCATCATTTTGTGACTGGAGGACAGGCATTTGCCAATTCAAATCATGGACCCCATAAAAATAATAAACGTATCACTAAGCTAGTTGTCCTAAGCTACCTTTCTAAGCTGATGTGGTTAAGCAACAGCTTTCAGAGTGTCAGTTAAAAATCCTCAAGCCATTACAAAAAAAAAAAAATGGCAAGTCATTAAGATTTCAACATGGTTTCATTTCTGGGGATAAAGACATGCAGGAAATATATTCTGTAATAAACATAATCTGTCTTGGAAAGATAGACATCAGAGTGTTAGTAGCACACAGCACGAGTCCATGGCATCATTGATGGNTCCTGAATTGATCTGCCCATCTATAATCTCATAGATACAATAAAGACAATTTGAAAGAAATCCAGAGGTTGTGTAAATGAAAATGGGGATGCACAGAATCCATCACAGATCCCCGATGTAATTACATTTATGTAGCAAAATAAAAACGGAGGGCAGAAGAAATCAATGTCAGGGTTCAAACTGTAATGTATTGCTATGCTTCTACCCGTACTGCTTCAGCGGCCAATGATATGGTTAACATAGGATGATATATGATACCGGGGAAGAGTTAAAGGATCAAACTATGATTTACTGGAGGAGCCCCAGATGTGGGGGTGCATCTTGCATCTCCATCTCCCCATCTCTAAATAACTCCAGTCACAGTATAGGTTCTCTTGATCTTTCCAAAACAACAGATCAGGAAGTTGCCAGACATCCTCTGGGCACCGGGATATCAAATGGGAAATGCAGTCTCATCAAAGCTGTAACTATACAGAGCAGGCACTCTTAGCTGAAGACTAAGCAGATACTTTCAGTCACGGTGCAGATCTGCTCCCTGTGACACCTGGTCACAACACTCCTGATTCACATTAAAGTACTAAGATGCAAAGTCTGGAGCAGTTCAAGCAAATGTAAATCAACTCTTCTGTTCATTAGGCTCCCCTGGCTANAGGAAGTGTCCACACATTGCTATTACAGCCCATGGAGCTCCAGAGATCTGGACCCCGGGCACCAATAGAACAAGCACCAATATTTATGTTCTGCAGACTCAGTTTTATTTCTCTAAATTAAATCATCAAATGTTGCAGACATGCAATAGTTTGCTTTCTCATCTTTTTCTACTTCTTTGTAACTCCTCCCATCTGCATCCTAGCATACAAGTCAGAAGTTTTGTCCAAGAAATGGAACACATACATTCTCATTTCTGCTTTCTGTACAACCTCCGTAGAAGCCCTTGCAACTAAAAGCAATTTGAATTTCATGGGTTGTTGCACGTANACTTCAGAATAATCTTCCAAGTTGNGAAAGGGAACCACCAACAGATACAGTGTCTTTTAAGAAGAGAATAATTTTGAGNTGTGNATGGTAGTACATTTTTGTAAATTTAGTCTTCAGGAGCCTGANATTGAAGTTATCCTGAACTATAAAATGAGACCCTNCATTACTCCTGAAATCTTGCACCAGTTGATGGCATAAGATGTCAAACATGGAAGAATGTCTTAGCAGAATCAATGCCACCAGCATGCTGCCTAAAGCGTTATTAGCAACCTCTCATTCAATATCACAGCCTGTTTGATTTTGCTTTCAGCTGATCCTTACCCCACCCAATTTGCTACCTCATTGAACTCTAGCCCTCCACTGTTTTTCTAAAGCCTAACTTTCTTTGGGTTTCAGTGTTTCCTATTCTGAAACTCACCCAGCAGCCACCCCCATAAGGGCTCAGCTTCTTAGGGAGTGTTATCTAGTCTGGAATTGATGCTGCATTTACAGAACCATGTTAGTAATTGTATCTGCCTTCCCACCTTGAATACCTCACCTTCCTTTAACACCTTCTTCTCTCATCACTATTACAGGCAAAGAATCTAAGGAGGTTTAATCAACTTATCCAATCTTCACCTGGAGATGATAACAACTAGAATTTGAAAGCATGGTCCTGCCTTCACCCCCACTGTTCTCTCCAGCTACTTAATTGTTAATCTAGAGAAAATTCATGAACAAATTTCTTTTCTGTGTTGGGCATGTTCACCATCACCGATGGCACTTAGTAGGCTCCGCTCACTTTCCATTCTGAGTCAACAGCAAATGTTTTAAGGTCCCCACCTCAATGAAAAGTCACCAGACCCCAGAAAGCTGAGACAATACCATCATTAACCTTGTCCATGGCCATCCATGTTCCCAGGCTCCTGGGACTATCCCAGGGTCCTGTGCCANTGTCATGGCCCCATTGTCTTCCTTATCTCTGCTAAGTCCATTTCTTACCCTTCAAACACAGAGTAAATGTCACCCACTTGTGCTGTGTCAGCACACATGTGACACTTTCCTAGAAACCCACTCTTACCCATCTACATGCTAACATTCTATTATACAAAAAATGCTTAGCTCTGGTTTTACTGTTTCTCCCTCTTTGCTAGAATATTTTGAGGGCAAAGACTGTGACTTGCTCCTTTCTGATTCTGTATTCTTATCCCATGTGAAGGCTAAAGTTAACCTGTAAGCTCTACTTACCCAAGAACAGAACCTCTTGGAATGCTGGGGGCTGTTGTTCATATAAGATAACAAGTGACATGTTTTCACTTCAGAAAACANGATGTCTTGATCACATGTAGGCAGGAGATATGTATAGGCAGGAAGTACATCAGGATGTATGCTTGCCCCTGATTGGACAAAGGGGGAAAGTATGTAGCCTTGTGGGTTCTGCCTTTATAAACTCCTGACTAACCTAATTCTGCACCACTCTCTGGGAACCCTAGGTATGGACCCTANCAGTGTCAATCTTACTGGACAGTATTAAATAAAGCTTTTTTAATTGGATAATTGTAAATTTTGTCTTTCTCTTCATAATTTTCAGGTTTAACATTTGGAGTTCTCCAGCAAGATCAGATTATCCACCCAAATTCTGAAGCCAGGCCCTTTGCTCCAGGATGTGCACCNTGCAGTAACAATAATCTAAGGCTCCAGGGCATTTTGGTTCTGTAGACTCCCAGAGTGAACTGCTTTGCTTGAAAGTGAAATAGCAAGCATTTTCCCTTTCTTTTTCANNGAGCCATCATCCTAGTAAGTCACAGACACCTCTTAACCTTTTCTGTGACATATGGTTTCTGGTTCTCTTCTGGTTCTGTGAGATCCCAATCTGGGGACATGGGAGAGGTCTGCCAACACCCGGACNTTCTCCCATTCAGGGCAAAGGGAGATGTCTCACGGCCTTCTGGTTATTTCTGGTTAATTGTGAGTTCTGCCAGAGACACTAGTTCTTTTTCTGACCTACCTGGGGACCCTAAGGATGCCTTGGTGATACTAGGGGGCTGAGAAGTTTGGAGAGGTCCAGCACCTGAGAGCCAATTGACAGGGCTTCAATACCTAGGCAAGCACAGCAGAGCTGAGGAACCATGAAGATGTCCCAGGACACTGGGGGACAAGANGTGGGTTTGAAGAGGCCNAGCCCAGGATGTCAGNCATCTCAGGAGCCAAGGCCAGGCCTAACTGAACCAGTGACACTTAGCAAGCCTCTGCTGGGTCCCTGATATGTGGGTTTGGTGAGGACACAACTAAAAAAGACCCTCCTGGTTGCTAAGAAATTTTCTTTGGTTAAATTGGTGAGCATCTAAATGACCCCAATTGTTGTCTTTGTCTCTTGGTGGGGGGTCCNTGTAGGTGTCATTCTGGGAAGTAAACCACTGGAAGAGGTAAGAATGAAATCCTAGCGCAGTCAACCTGGATCTAATAGCAGGTGGTTCATTGTCAGCATATTTAAAACACAGCACAATTTGGGAAAAGGTTTCCAGGCAACAATCAGTCCAATTCCAGGTGCANAAAAAAGCTTAAGGTGTGACTACATAGAAACTCTTTTACAAAGTACATGTGACCAGGAGGGTGGCTGCTATAGTTAAAAGGCCTAGAATCTAGTGTGGTCTCTGACTGATAACACAGGCCATAAAGTACATGGGACTTCTCCTCTAAGGATGGGTAATGGTTCTAACAGTCTTTCTTTTGGGCCACCAACCAGCTCCCAAATCATGACATGGAGACTTAATTATCAATTATGAATGCTCAGCCTTATCTTATGCTTGTTCCACTAGCTCTTATCACTTATATTAACCTGTTTCTCTTCGTCTACATTTTGCTTGGGGCTATTTACCTTTCTTTCATT
>LZPO01027525.1:102742-120363 GCA_001675575.1 Neotoma lepida | reverse complement strand
GATTCCAGGCAGTTTTCTCTGTACTAGGTTTCCACACTACCCTCCTAATCCCCCAATTCTAGCTGTCTCTTCCTGAACTCTCTTTCTCATCTCCTCCCATAGCCAATCCCTCTAGGTCCCATCCCCACCCACTCCCACCCCCAGTCCACCTGTTAAATCTATTCTATTTCCCCTTCCCAGGGAGATCCATGCTTCCTCCCAGACCTCTTTGTATAACCTCCCTGGGTCTACAGATTATAGCTTGGTTTTCATTATTTAACAGCTAATAACCACTTATAAGTGAGTACATACCGTATTTGTCTTTCCGGGTCTGGGTTACCTCACTCAAGATAATTTTTTTTTTGTAGTCCCATCCATTTGCCTAAGAACTTCATGATGTCATTTTTTTTAAAAAGCTGAGTAATACTCTATTGTGTAAATGTATCACATTTTTCTCCATCCATTCTTCTGATTAGGGACATCTGGTTAGTTTTCAGTTTCTGGCTATTAGGAATAAAGGTGCAGTGAACATGGTTGAGCAAGTCTCCTTGTGGTAACATAGAGCATCTTTTGGATATATGCCAAAGAGTGGTATAGCTTTGGTATAGTGGGCCTTAAGGTAGCTCAATTCCCAATTTTCTAAGGAAATGCCATATTGATGTCCATAGTGGGTGTACAAGTTTGCACTTTCATCAGCAATAGAGGAGTGCTCCCCTTGTTCCACATCCTCGCCAGCATGAGCTGTCACTTGCNTTATTGATCTTAGACATTCTGACAAATGTAAGATAGAATCTCAAAGGAGTTTGATTTNCCTATACCTGGTAGCTAAGAAGGATGGGCATTTCTTTAGTGTTTCTTATCCATTTGTGATTTCTCTATTGAGAATTCTGTTTAGATCTGTACCCCATTTTTAAATAAGATTATTTGGGTTTTTGATACCTAGTTTCTTGAGTCTTTATATATTTTGAGTATTAGTCCCTCTATCAGATCTGGAGTTGACAAATATCTTCCCGTTCTATAGGCTGCCACTTTGTTCAATTGATGGGGTCCTTTGCCTTATACAAGGTTTTCAATTTCATGAGGTCCCATTTATTAATTGTAGATCTTAGTGCTTGTGCTACAGGTGTTCCGTTCAGAAAGTTGTCTCCNGTGCCAATGCACTAAATGCTATTCCCCACTCTTTCATCTATTAGGTTCAGTGTATCTGGTTTTATGTCGAGGTCTTTGATCTACTAGGACTTGAATTTTGTGAAGGGTAATAAATATGAATCTATTTACATTCTTCTACATGCAGGCATACAGTTTGATAGGGACCATTTGTGGAAGATGCTGTCTTTTTTTCTAGTGTGTATATCTTGCTTCTTTATCAAAAACCAGGTGTCCATAGGTATGTGGATTTACATCTGTGTCTTTGATCTGATTCCATCAATCATTGTGTTTGTTTTTATGACAATGCCATGTGGTTTTTATTACTATAGCTCTGTAGTACAACTTGAAATTGGGAATGGTGGGATATCCAGCAGTTCTTTTATTGTTCAGGATTGTTTTAGCTATTCTGAGTTTTTTATTTTTCCATATGAAGTTGAGAATTGTCCATTCAAGGTCTATAAAGAATTATGTTGGAATTTTGATGGGATTGCATTGAATCTGTAGATTGCTTTTGGGAAGATGGCCACGTTTACTACATTAATCCTACCAATCCATGAACATGGGAGATCTTCCCATCTTCTGATATCATCTTCAACTTCTTTCTTCAAAAACTTGAAGTTTTTATCATACAAGTTTTTCACTTGGTTAGAGTTACCCCAAGATATTTTACTTTATTTGAGGCTATTATGAAAGGTGTTTTTTCCATGTTTTCTTTCTCAGTNTGTTTGTCATTTGTATATAGGAGGGCTACTGATTTTCTTTTTTGAGTTAACTTTATATCCAGTCACTTCACTGAAAGTGTTTATCTGCTGTAGGAGTTCCCTGGTAAAATTTTTAGGGTCACTTATGTATATCATCTGCAAATAAAAATGCTTTGATGTTTTCCTTTCTATTTTTTATCCCCTTGATCTCTTTCAGTTGTCTTATTACTCTAGCTAAAACTTCAAGTACTATATTAGATAGATATTAGATAGATATGGAGAGAGTGGACAACCTTGTCTTTTTCTTGATTTTAGTGGGATTGTTTGGGGTTTCTCTCCATTTAATTTGTTGGCTATAGGCTCGNTNTAAATTGCTTTTATTATGTTTAAGTATGTTTCTTGTATCCCTAATCTCTCTAGGACTTTTATCATGATGNTGTGTTGGATTTTGTCAAAGGCTTTTTCTGCCTATNAAGAGATGACCATGTGAGTTTTTTCTACCAGTTTATTTATATGGTGGATTATATTTACTCATTTCATACACTGATCCATCCTTGCATCTCTGGGATGAAACTTACTTGATAATGGTAGATTATCTTTTTGATGTGTTCTTAGATTCTGTTTGTAAGTATTTTATTGAATATTTTTGCATCTATGTTCATAAGGGCAATTGATCTGTAATTCTTGTTCTTTGTTGAGTCTTTATGTGCTTTGGAATCAGGGTGGCTGTGGCCTCATAAATGAATTTGGCAATGTTACTTCTTTTTCTATTTTGTGGAATAATTTGAGGAGTATTGGCATTAACTCTTCTTTGAAAGTCTGGTGAAATTCTGCTAAAATTGTCTGGCCCTGGATGTTTTTTTTTTTTTTATTGGAGACTTTTAATGACTGCTTCTATTTCACTAGGAGTTATGGATCTATTTAAATTGTTTATCTGATCTTGATTTAACTTTGGTAAGTAGTACCTATTGAGAAAATTATCCACTTTTTCTATATTTTCCAATTTGGTGGAGTATAGTTTTTTAAAGTATGTCCTTATGATTATCTGGATTTCCTTGGTATCTGCTGTTATGTCCCCCCTTTTGTTTCTGATTTTGTTAATTTGGGTATCTCCATCTCTTAGTTAGTTTGAATAAAGATTTATCTATCTTGTCAATTTTCTCAAAGAAACCTATCTGGTTTTCTGGCACGCATGGCCTGTGATTGAGCAGGGGGTGTCTGCTTGAGTTGGGTGCTGGGGTACAGCAATGAGTAAGGGGAGGGAGGTGAGGAGGGGATGGTCTGTGGAATCCACAGGAGATGCGGGCAGCGGGGAAGGAAGGATGCAGCTGCTAATCTCTTGCAGCTCTAGAGAGTCACCTCTTCTGTTAGTTAGAATTGCCATATCATCCTCTCTCATACAGTCATGAAAATGAAGTTAAGGGTAGGGATGTCCCTGGCATTCAGCATGCACAACTACATGGTCCCTGTTGTCATTAGCTATTATTCCCTGTGGGAATCATTTGAAAATGCAAAAATTCTAAAGTAGACAACATCCCTTGTGGTAGGGACCAGACCTCAGGTGTTAACTTTCTATATGNGTGGTCTGAACTACTGGAAGAGTTTTAGGCCATNGATGACTAGGCAAGACTCCTTTCTTAATGTATTCTGCAAGGACTCTGTGCCATCTCCAGAATCTAGAATATGAAGATGGCCCTCCAGGATAGTGTTCCAGCCTTGGTCANACAAGCTGCCTGATCTCTCCTTGGGCAATCAGGACAGTAACCAGGGACAAGGATTTGCAAGGAAGAACCAGGTTTGGGGAAAAAAAGCATTTGCAGGGAAGTGACCAGAGACGACTACAGGCATCCTGATCTGGGTCCTGAAAGACTCCATCTCTGAAGAGCCCAGTACGTTCACCCTGGCCTCCCCTCCCCCACTTTGCTTGCTAGCTGGGGGTTACTTTATTTACCTCTAAGCCCTTCTTCAGTACTCTCCAGCATCATGTCAACAATGTCCTGGAGCCGTGGTTAGTAAGTNAGTGATGTGTGTACTGCGCCAAAACAAAAATAAAAGTTCTTGTCAGTAATTATGTTTCATCACTAAACAAATTTGTGTGGACTGGATTTAAGGGCTGGCTTTCAGAACTGCTCTCAGGACATGATCCTTTCCTAAGTGAGCACATACGACACAGGGTGCACACAGTGAATAAGAAGCAGCAGCGACTGTTTCTTTCATAATGATACAAACTATAACACATCTACATTTAACTGATTTCTTCTCTCGAGCCTTCTAATAAGCCCCAAACCTGTCTATTTCATATCAAAGCATCCATATTGTTCTTTGGCAATGGATAAAATGGACTTCATTGGTTTGATTATTTGCCCAAGTCATAACTTTGGTTGCAGTAACAATATGATTTGGCTATCAACCAACCCTACCCAACCTTGACTTCACCTTACTCCTCCTGGTCCCATCTGTAACTCCACTTGCTACTCTTGCACAGCTAGGAGTTCAGAGATTCAAATACACAATGCATCAGAGAAGAATGAGGGAGTGGGGTGCCATTTCCTCTAATGCACAAGACAAGTGGTCCATAGTCTGTGTCCTGAGAGATTGCTCTCTCTAAGGCCTCATCTTCAACTCAGCATCTCAGCCCACTGCAATGAGGCTGCCATTTCAACTAGCTCCAAATCCTTTCCCTGCTGTCCCAAATAACCTGCAAACTCCAAGAACTCATTGTTGCCTTCTGCCCTTGTTCCCCTCCAGTCTTGTCTCTTGGGTCTTTTCTGATCTCTCAGTGAACACTTCCTTTTCATTCCCACACCCCTCTACAGCCCACCAATGACTGCCACTGCTGGTCCCACTTGCTGCACTCCACTTCCAGCTCCCCCTCATCTCAGATGCTAGTGGGGTGAGTTACCACTCTTGCTTTAAGGGCACCCTGAGTCTCTCTGAGTTGACTTTGCAGAATTGCTCCATGCACAGTCCTGCCCAGCCCAAGCCCACCACTTCCACTCCCTTGATTCTTATTTATTGTGGAATAGAATATTTGTTTAACTATGTAAAGATGTGTTGCATTTGTTTGGTTGTAGAATAATTGTTTAACTATGTAAAAATGTGTTTCATTTGTTTATGCTGCATTTGTTAAATTATGTAAACATATGCTGCTGTTTCACCTTGCCTGCTTAAGGCACCTGTTTGGTCTAATAAAAAGCTGAATGATCAATAGTTAGGCAGAAGAGGGATAGGCAGGATGGGCAGGCGGAGACAAAAGGGGATCCAGCCAGCAGGGGACCAGCCACCCAGACACACAGGAAGCAGGATAGCAGGATAGACAGTATGTAGATGAGGTAAACAAGCCTCCGGGCAGCATATAGATGAATAGAAATGGGTTAATTTAAGTTTTTTTTTTCAAGGGTGTGGGAGGGGCTACCTAGAAACAAGCCTAAGGCCGAGCATTCATAATTAATAAGTCTCTGTGTCATGATTTGGGGGCTAGGGATCCCACAAAACCTGCTACTCTTATTTTCCCTGACATCTACCCNGGCTCATGAATAAGGAGGAAATGTACAGAGAGCTATAGACATCCTTCTCAAATCTTCCCTCCATACAGCTATAGGCGGNGAGAATCATGCACTGGTAGTAGTTATATGGGGAGAAAAAATAATTGCGTAAAGGAAAACAAATGTATGAGACAAACGGTGAGGAAACAACGAAAGCATCTCCTGGCAGCGTGCTTTGAAGATTTGCCGTGTGCCAGGTTCCCCACACGTGTCACTAACTTTTACATANAGTTGTGTTTAAATATATACAACTTTGGCATGTATTCAATGNGCATGTAGCTCTGTAAGTGCTTTCTATGTATTCACTCATTGACTTTTCATGATTAGTAGTACCTTAAGCTGAGAACACTATGTTTCTATGGAAGATCCACCACTACCTTCTATCACCCTCCNCANGTAAGTCTGAAGCATGATTGCAGATCAGACGTCTGGCTCCAACTTCCTGTGTTAAGCATGTCTTTGCATTTACAAATAGTTGGATCTGAAGGAGTTGATGATTGATGGGTCAGTAGGTGGGAGGGAGGACGCAAGAGGCCAGTGCCTCCATGAAGTGATTCCTGGCAGACAGTGATGCATTTACTGTAGAGACAGGTACCGGGAAAGCAAGGTGGGAAGGAAGACCTGGTCTTGGTCATCTGGATCTAGAAGCAAAGAGCAGTGCATTTCCAAGTTTCACAGTACAGGACAGTGGTTGTTAACCTGTGGGTTGTAACCCCTTTGAGGGTCAAATGACTTTTTCACAGGGGTCTCCTAAAACCATCAGAAAACACAGATGTTTACATTATGATTCATAACAGTAGCAAAATAACAGTTATGAAGTAGCAGTGAAATTAATTTCCTGATTGTGGCAGGGGAGTGTCACCAAAATGAGGAACTGTGTTAGAGGGGGGCAGCATTAGGAAGATTGAGAACTACTGGTATAGGGGATACCTTTCTCAATACTCAACACTGGGACCCTGCTTCTCCATAGTGGTTCTGATTAACTGGCTTGGGCTGAGGCTTGGATATTAGAACTTAAAAACAATCAAGAAAGCAAACAAACAAACAAACAGGTTCCAATGTGCAACCAGCATTTAGATTCCCTGACTTATATCCATTGTAACCACACCTCTTATCCTCAAATTCACACCCAGGGTCATTGAACTTCTGTTCCTCCAAGTATACTTTTATGTTCTCTCAGTGCCTGGTAATCCTTGCCCTAGATTCCACCTCAAAAGCTCCAAGGTATGTGTGAACTCATTGTAATTATTTGGTGGCACACCCTGAAGGATTCACCCTACTCCTTCAAGCAGAAAGGTACATGTCCTTGCCTTTCACCCAGACTGTCTTAAGTGAAATGGTGAAGTGTTAAATTCCTTTGCCATGAACTGGACATTTTCTAACAACCTATTTGATCATTTAGCAGGATAATTAAACCCTGACAAGAGCTATAGTCATTTGAATTGTCTAAGCTGGAGCTGGGGCAATCTAAAGTTTGTGAAAGTGTGTAAGTAAAAGGTTAAAATACAGCAAAACATTCCATTCACCTCTGCAAAGCCACTAAGCCCGTAGTAATAGAAACACCATCTGTCAGTGGAATTCCCAAAGCAGTNCTGAATTTGAGACATGCCCCCAGCTGCCCCTGCCAAGTAATACCCTATCTACAGGGGGGGAAACACACACCAAGAAACCTTAAATGTCTCCTTCCATGAAACCTTAAATGTCTCCTTCCATGAGGGACATTAGAAAGTTAACACACTTTAGGGTTACATATGACTTAGCTTCCCAGTAAGTCCTTGATTTTGTGCCTTAATTTTACACACTCTAAAGTGAAATTACTTTCAGTACATGCTATGTAGTTTACATAAAGCAGGGCAAAATAATAAAAGTAGTACACACAGCTTGAGAGGAGATGGAGAGACCCAGGGAGCGGCTGGGAAGATGGCACAGGGGTCAAGAGTGTTTGCTGTTCTGTCTTGAGGGCTGGGGTTCAGATCCCCCCTTTCCATGTCAGGCGGCTGGCGCATACTTGTAACTCCATCTCCAAGATATCTGACATCCTCTTCTGGTCTCCACTGGCAACTACACACATGTGGGCATACACACACACCCCTCATAAATAACACAAATATAAATGAATATTTTAAAGTAAACTACAATGTTTACAGAAGTATGCTTAAGTGATAAAACTACAAAGGAAAAAGCTTTTTACCTAATCCACTGAATTTTAAGTAATCCACTGAAGGGTGACAGGGTGGCATTCTCAGGAGCAACCAGGTTAGTGATTAGAAAATGACACAGATCTAATGGCCACACACTCTTCCTAGAATATAAATTGGTCTCTCTTTTAAACATTTTCTATATTAAAGTATGAGTTAAGAAAGTTTAAGAAACGAATGTATTTGGTAAATTTTAATACACAGCACTGGGAATTTGCAAAGCAGAACACAGCAAGTGCTTGCCTACCCAAAACACTGTGATTCAAATCGGTGTTTTAATTTCCATATTGATAGACTTTAAAGTTTAAACTATAACCATAAAATAAACTTTATGGTAACTGTCCTCAAACCCATTTGAATTGGCCATAAAGAGCACCACTGCTATAACTAACAAGCACCTGAGGGATACTTGGAAACATTTGTGGGATGCCTGGAAGACAGCGCTGTAGCCCTCACTGGAAACGCAGGGTGTCTTCCTGTCTAGGGGATCCCCAGAGCCTAGCTGAAGAGGGGACAGGAACATGGGCAGGTGAGGAATCAAGCTGTGAAGGTGCTGAACAGGGCAAACGGCCAGAGCACCAAGAATACTTAAATCAGAATACTGTAGGATTTGGCAAGAGACCCAGAAGCAATGGCTGCAGCTCAGGCTGACTGGGAAGGGCCAGAGCAAGGCAAGATCAGTGAATTGCCCTTTGTTACCCTGAAGGAGGTCTTTGGGCTGGACCACAAGGTCAGACCATTCTGCCTTCCTGCTAACTGTTCATGAATGTACCTAACTTCAAGCTCCAGTTATAGCTAAAATGCACCCTACCCAACTCTTAAGGGAATCAGTCTGATGAAGAGAAATACCACAAAGTGTGCGCGAGTTCCTGGGCTTTGATGTACTCGTACTTAGAACTTGTCAACCAGAGAGGAAGAAAAAAAAATGCATTCAAAGACAGGAAGTAAAACTAGTAAGAAGCAAAATGAAAATAACCAAACCTTAAGCAAAGAACAATGTGTCAGTCACACAGCAGGCTTCATTCACTCTGCTGGAGCCTACAGTGGGAAGACAGGCCAAGCCCTGACTCCTCTGTCCTCTGGCTGCCCACATGTTAAGACTATAATTTAAACTCACAGCCAAGGTGAACTTCTTCAGCCATTTGCTCATTTGATTTTTTAGTTTCTTTCAGCTCTGATAGACTCTAGGTGTTTCTCCAGCTTCTTCCCATCTTCTACTTCTTCCACATACACAACTATAAAAAAACAGGTTCATCCAATTGTCTCTACCACGCTGAGTGGAAGCACCAGTCAAATGCTGACCATTCAGGGTGCTAACATCCCCTGCTCTGTGTGCGTGTGCATGTGATCCTGTAGATCTATGAGGCTGTGTGTTTTTGTGTTAGATTCTACAGCCCTCTGTATCATTGCCTTTCCTATATCTGCTGTAGTCCACAGTCCTCACTTTAAACCTTGCCAGAAAACTGTAACCTGAGGGGCAGTTCTGTGGGTGCTTAATCATGCTACATTCTCAATCTTGTTTGGAGGTTCACAGCTACTCATACATCCTTGACTGAAGAACGGTTCTCTGTCTGGGATGGTTGTTCTTGTCCANGGAGCATGGAACTGTGGGAGAGAAGAAGATGGAGTGATGAGCTAAGAAGCAGATACTTGCCTAGCCAGCCAGGTCAGCTGAATTAACCCTGGAGATAAATGGGAGCCAGATTGCTCCCATATCCTCATGTGACTTTCTTAAGCAAAGCAATTGATGGATTTAATCACCATGTCCGCCATGCTTTTAAAGGCCTCGACTTCTCTAAAGAGGAGACCGGACCTATCTGTCAGAGGTCCAGCCTTACTCCACTGGATTCCAGCAGNCTTTAGGGGCCCAGGACAATTCCTCTTGCCCACCTCTGCAGAAATTGCACAGACTCTTCTGTAGAAAGCCTGGAACAGATGCTGTGCATGAGTTTGGAAGAGGCTCCTGGTGTCCNTCCTAAATATGGTGTGTCAGTCTGCATTACTTTATTCCAAAAGCTCTATGTCCTCAAATATGTATGTCCTCAAATAGCTCCTTGAACAAGGTCAAGTCATATATTCTTTTGTTTGTTTTAGAAATGCTGAGTGTTTGAACCCAAACTTTCATGATTTGTACCATGGAGCCGAGACCCAAAAGATTAACAGCACAGCAGGATGATAGCCACTTAATAGATGAAAGTAACTATCATCACTCTCTGTGTTCTCCCCACAGCCCTTACTGAGCACTCTCCTGCCCTCTTCCTTCAGTCATTGCCTGCTCTCTTGACCTATGCCCCGTCCCTGCTCAGTCTCTTGCCTTCTCCCCTGTATCACTGCTCACTCTCCTGCCCTCTCTTCCATCAAGGCTCACTCTCCTGCCCTCTCCTCTCATCACTGCTCACCCTCCTTATTGTATGTGTTAGCCACTGTTTTGATTTATCCTAACAAATTCTTTAGATGATTGACTTGTAAACAGAAAAGGTATTTTTATAGTTTTCAATCCATTATACGTTTGCTCTTTCTTGTTTTTCATGTAGAAGAATATTGTGTTAGGATTACCTGCAGAAACAAGACCCCTCACCTTTGGCCACCCAGCAAAAAGGTGCNGTTTCTGTTCCCACAGGCAAGGGCAACTCTCAATGACTTCCAGGCTTCTCTTGAACTCTCCATCTTATTAGTGGCTTCATAGGCACCAAACCTTTACCACATGAACTTNGGGGGAACATTCAAAACCAAATGATAGCATATTAATTAGACTTCATGTTTAGATTTCATTTCACTTCAGCCATGACTTGATTATAACATTAATTGGCTTTATTGGTACATGTGACTCTAATTCTCAGGCAACACAAAATGTAGGCATCTTCTTTGCATATACAAAGCTATTCCTTAAGCCTGTCTGTTGCATTATTTGCAACTGAGTAATTTTATGGTCCACCATAGATTTTTTTTTATCTCTTCCACTGGAATTGGATCATAGATAATTTGGGGACTGAAAGCTGATAGACATGATGTGGTGCTCATATTTGCTGTTAATGTTGTCACTGTGACAACTTTATTTCTAGTAATAGTGACTGAGTCACCAGTTCTCTAATCATGTTCCTTTCAAGTCTNTGACCATCTGGGAATGCCATCCNTTATGTCCACGAATCCACATACAATTTCATGTCTAGCCACTTTGGCTTCTTAACAATGTGCAAGAGAGCAGGTGCACTGCCCAAACTTCTTCCTAGTGTAAAGATATTCCTTCCTCACTGTCCCATTGGAGAGGGTATAACGCTGTAGCTGCCTACTTTGGGGTGGTGCCTGTGTAATGTACAGAACCATTTGTAGATCAGGCCCAAACAGGCTCTTCCTCTACCATCTCATCATAGCGCACTCCCTAAGAAGCTGTAGTTGCAGATTGGCAAGGAGAAGGCATATAGCAGCAGGAGGAGGTACCATGGGCTCAGGGGTGCCTTTTGCATGCAATTTACTTTTGCCTTCAAGACCTGTTACTGTTTCAGTATACATGCATGTCTTCATTCTGATGATGGAGTACTTCTGTCAATGTCCAGCTTTTGGCTGGGTGGGTTAGATAGCATCTAGCTTATGGTAGGCAGTTCTGGTTACATGGTAACTTGGCAGCCCNTGGACAAATATTTTTCCTTTCTTCCTTCTTTTCTTTCNCCATTTCCCCCAGTGTTAGCACTGCACCACTGAGATACACCCCTATCTTCCTAGGCAGAGGCAGCTCTACTGGCTTCCATTTCACTTTCCCACCACAACAGTCCTCACTCCACAGCTTTGGGAACCACTATGNGGATTCTGACAGTTACTAGCTATATGGAGTCCAATTATGTATTCTGAAACAGGATAGGATGTGGGACTGACTCCNCCCACTGTGAGTGGCACCTCAGCTAACACTCNATTGTTCACCCACTGCTCTGCCTGCANGGCCACTGTGGCCATTTCAGGTCTCCTGAAGTCAGTGCCAGTTCAGAGCTAATATCGAAATAGCACATGAGATATCTGATTATTTCATTTTCTCCAAANCACCTGGTAAAGGGTTCCAGCTCCCTTTGGGGGAAAGATGGGAAAATGAGNANCCATAAATTTCAATAACACATACTTGAGTTCTTCATCAAGGGGAGTCANCNTCCTCTTTATTTAGTGGGTTCTGGACCTACAAACAGGCTAACGGCTTAAAATTGGTTGAAGTACAGCACTTCTTCATTCTTATCATTTGAATTAAATTTTTGTTCACTAATTTGTATTTCTCTGCTATCAATGATGTCAAGCAGAAATGTACTAGGCTTCATATCAATTCCGCCTTTAAGAAGACCATAATTAACTAGCCAAGTCAGGCATCTTCAAGGGTCAGGATGTTCTGATTGTTGATATTTTATTTCTGCTACCCATTATCTGATAATGAAAACACCTTACCATTGATAATTAAGTAACACAGCCTAGACTCTGTCACCTCAGGATCCCATTGCATTTCAATTTTCCAAATCAATGACAGTAATTTCCATGGTAAGATGAGACCACAGCAAAGAGTAACCATGGGAGGAACTTTTCTTAGTTACTTTCTCATTGCCTTGATGAAATTCTCTGACAAAAGCAGTGTAAGGGAGAAGAGTACATTTCAGNTTGCCATTCCAGAGAGATATAGTCTATCCCAATGGAGGAGACACAGTAGCAGGCATGGGATGCTTGGTGTCAGGAGCAGGAAGCTGGCTGACTACTTTGCATCTGTACTCGGGATACAGAGAGGGACAGTGAGACTTAGCTATAAAGTCTCAAGACTCACTCCCAGCGACTCACTTCCACCATCTCCTAAAGGTTCCACAATCTTCCCGAATAAAACTCCGAGTCAGGGCCCAAGTCTTCAAACTTGGTTTCAGAATTCAAACCTGTAAGGACATTTCACATTCAAATCACAACAGAACTGGGCTTCCCTTTGCAAGTCCACTTTTCAAGGTCCTAATGAAAAGNAGATATTCTCGGATCACTTAATGAGTGTGAGTAAGTATGGTTTTGTTGTTGTTCTTGGTGATGGTGGAGGTATGAGGTGTGTGTGTGTGTGTTAAAGGTTAAAATCATGGCTAAACACATATGCTATGACTAAGCTACATCCCCAGAACACTGATCATTTTTATAAAAGTGTTTCTGTTAGACAACTCAATAACCACTAGCATCTTTCTCAGACCCCTAAGCTGCAGTATTAAAGAGGAAATCTTTGCTTAGTGATCCCTTAACAATAAATTCTGTCTGATCCAATATTATGTTCCCAATACCAGTTCCCTCATTCTTGCATATGTTCTGCATTGTCTCCAGNTNATCCCGTGTTCCTCACCTTTTGGGTTCTTGTTAGGACTTGAACAAAGGAAGGGGGTAGGCTAATGAGGAGAATCACCATTGTCTTAATTGGTGATTGTCTAAAGAGAGGCTATTGTCCTCGCCTGTAGAGGTAGACAGGCTGCAACCATTAGGGTGGGATGTCAGCTGTTTCTTGCTATGACAAATGCTTGAGAAAAATCACTTACATCCTCAGCGAGAGGCTTTTCAATTTGGATGCTGCAAATGTCATGCAAGTTCATTGGTTCTAACAAATGTACCACTCAGGAGGATGGGAGAGACCTTGCAAGCAGGATAAAGGGATGTATGAAACACATCCATACCTCCCTCTTGATTTTGATATGAACCTCCCAAAAAGGTTTTTTTTTTTAGTTTTCTTATGACATTTTTAATTGAAAATAGATTAATACAATATATTCTAATTACTGTTTCCCCTTCCCCAACTCCTCCCAGATCCTCTCCACCTACACAAATCCACCTTCTCTTTGCTCTCTCTCATTAGATAACAAACATGCATCTAAAATAATAATAATAATAATATAAAATAATATAAAAACAAACCAGAATAGAACAAAACAAATATAAAAAAGAGCCAAAGAAAAAGCACAAGAAAAACATGTACACAGAGACATATACATTCTTAACACACAGAAATCTCATAAAAACACAAAACCAGAGACCATAATGTATAAGCAAAACATCTGTAAGGTTAAAAAAAAAGCTCAGACAAAGTATTATAAGTAGTTCTTATTTCAAATCTCTTAGTTCAAAAAGATTTCATTTTTCTCATTTCTTATTTGGCTATATGTTTCAATCTTATGTCTATTTCAGGAAAGTCATCCTTGAACAGAGTCTTCAAAAATTGCTACCTGGATAAGCTATCCTTGCTTTGCTAGTTAGGTGGCTTTCCTATGTCATATCATAGCACTGTTCTTTGGACTGTCACATTTTAAATTCAGGTTGTACACTGCAATCATAGAACATCTANTTTTTACCTGTAGAATCAGATACGATGATTCTNTTTGTCTTCTGCAGTGCTGGCAAAGAATCCAGGGGCTCATACTGTCACGGTGAGTGCTCTACTCACTGGGCTACCCCTCCTGCACATTCCCTTATTGCTTTGTTTATTGAGATGGGATCTGCTATATTGCCTGGGCTGGCTTCCAATTCATGGGTTCAAACTTCTCCTGAAGAGTTAGAAATATGAACAAGTAACTTTGCATACAGTTTGCATGAGGACATTTTTCTTTTTTAGCAAGCTGAATAAGTGATTGAGATGCCCATACAGGCTGCAAACCATTTATATCCCATGGGCCTTGCTTTGGTAGCAACCAAACTATTACTCACTCTGGTCTGACCTCAGCATGAGCCCTATGGCCATGCAAGAATGCCACTGCAAGGCTGGAAATGACCCTTCAGTAGAATGATGTGCATACCAGTGTTTCATTTGGCCTGCAAAGTGTTATTGTTTTTTAATTGTTAGATATTTCAAATATACAGAACAGCATGGACAATAATGTAATAAAAACTCACAAACCTGNGACACAGTCTAACAATTGGATTGTGTTGCCATATTTATTACGGATTTTTATTAAAGTCATAAAACATCACAGATGTAACAGAAGTCCTTTGGGTGCCTTTCCTCTCTCTTCCCCAATCCTTTTTCTCTCCAGGGCTAACAACTAGATTTGGAGTTTACCATTTTAATCTATATTTCACTAAATATGTATTTATTCAAACATTGTACTTAATTTTTTTAAACACTACATATATATATAGTATTAGATTTTGTATGGTATTTTATAAACTTGAGCAAGTATTTCAAAACTGGAAAGTCTCATGTAGAATCATTTGTTGGCTTCTCTTGGAACGATGTGGAGATCTGGCAATACTCGACTGGCTTTCTGGCATGACAGTGCGGGGTGCTGAGCCAGCATCTTTGGCATGACATGGTCCCTCTGCTCTTACTGTGTAGACATATGCGCATGCACCTGGATGGCTCCTTTGATGTAGGCCTGGCCGCTGGCTCTCCGTCTTCTTCCATCAGAGTCCTTTCTGTTCTCCAGTGTCATTTCTGTTCTCTTACTGTCCATTGCTCACAGCTCTTGATGTGTATCTAGCTGTTTTTCCTGCTGCCACTCCAACCCCAGTTTCAATTTCAGTTTTTTTTTATAGTGCTAGAAATAGAGCCTAGGCCCTCATGTACCCCTGAGCAGTGAGCCCAGCCCTCCTTTATTTTCTTGCTATTTCTGCAATTTCTTTTGGAAATACTGACTTTTTGATTAGAAGGATATAATTTGTTGTGGGTTTTTCTTTAAAAAAAAAAAATAGTGGCTTAGAGATGGCTCAGCAGTTAAGCGTGTTCTCTTTTTTCCAGACGACCTGAGTTTGATTCTCAGCACCTATGTCAGGCAGCTCACAACAGCCTATCATTCCAGGTCTAGAGAATCTGACACCCTCTTCTGGTCTTCATCAGTACCCACACACATGCATATAATTTGTTAAAATGATTTTGGCAGCCAAAAGTAAAAGCAATTATTTATTTGGATGGATGGCAGACTGCCTAATAATATGACTCTTTGATACAGGGTTTGGTTAATGTAATCCAGACCTGCCTTGAGCTCAGGGGCATCTCAAGTGCAAGGATTTTAGGTATGAGTTTTTATTTCTTTTCCAAAATTATCTCTTGAAATCACTTCCTGTTGTGTTTTATATTGTACACCTATTTATATTATCACTTATTTATTCTTTGACACATTTTCCAAATGGACATGTGACTTATGATTATTATTTTTCCTAATTAAATATTATTTAGATATTTTAGTAACTTTTGAGGGNCAACCAGGGTTCCAGAAGTCAGGACATGGAGTAAAATGAATTTTATTGTCTTATTTGATTCTTTTGTTTTTGTTTTGATACAGGGTCTTGTGGTGATATTTTATTTGTGCTCTAACAAATAAAGCTTTCCTGGGGGTCAGAGGACAAAGCCAGCCACTATAGTAAACATAGAGGTCAGGCAGTGACAGCACACGCCTTTAATCCTAGCATTCAGGAGGCAGAGATTCATTTGGATCTCTGTGAGTTCAAGGCCACACTGGGAACAGAGCCAGGCGTGGTGGCACACACCTTTTATCCCAGCACTAGTTAACCATAGAGGTCTGGAGGTCTGTACAGACAGACAGGAAGTGATAGAGCTGGGCGGAAAGAGGAAGTGATGTAGCTGGGCAGAGAGAGGAAGTAAGATGGCAGGGCACAGAAAGGTATTAAGGAAGTAGCTCTCTCTTGGGCTGAGGATTTCCTAGCAGTAAGAACTTGTGGCTGGCTTGTTCTATTCCTCTGATCTTTNAGCTTTCACCCCAATATCTGGTTCTGGGTTTTTTATTAATAAGACTGTTTAGCAATTCATATTATAGGGTCTCACTACATAGCTCAGGCTAGCCTGGAACTGACTATGTAGGCCAGGCTGGCCTCAAACTCAGTGTTCTGTGATTAAAAACAAGCACTAACATGTCCAACAGTCATTTCATTCTTAAGAGCTGAGGGAGTTTTGTCTTCTNTTTTTCCATGGCATCTAGCAAACCACTTATACTTCCATAGTTCTTAAAAATGTATTTACTGAATGAGTGGTAGAGGATAATACTCAGTGGTAGAGAATAGATGATGCCCTAGGCTTGGTCCTCAGCATTCCTTCTCAAAAGGATATTGTTCAGTTAAATTGTGCTTTACCTTATCTCCCGTCTTAAAAGTGAGTTCAACCCTTAGCCTACAGGTAACCCATGCTGCCTCTCCCGATTACCTGGTCCAAAAGAAACTGCAGGCTCACTCAGCATTNCAGATACCTGGTATAGAGTCCATGTGGGCATCCTGGCTCTTCTCACCCTGACCCCTACTTCTCCAGATCATGGGCTTTCCTTCCCCACGCTTCTCATTTCTATACAACCCTGCCATTTTGACCATGTGCTCTCTGGTCCCCTGTCTTGCCCACCTTCCCCAGTCCTCTGCTCTTGGCTTTCTCTCTTTTGTGCCCCCCCTCACCTCTCCTCATGCCCTACTTCACTCTGCTGGCCATGTTTAGTCTACTACTTTCTTTCCCTGCTCTGGACTCTTCTAGATGCCTCTGGCTGTACTCTCTTCCATATCTACAATTAAAACCTTCTCTTCAATCATACCTTCGAGTGGTCAAGTCCTCAGTTTATACAATGATGAGCTGAGATCCTTGCAGGGAAGCCAGAGCTGTAAAGACAGGCAAATGTTAATCAAGGTTGGCAAATACTTTATTCGGTGAAATTATTTTTGAATAGAGGTGAAGTAAAGGCCTTGGGACGTCTTCAGCACTTGGAAGATTCTGAAGATGGGAAGGATGGACCACATAGCTTGAGAAAGCACTCTCTCTTTCATACTTAATGCGTGGACTCAGGCTTGTGGTTCTTCAAAGACACAGCAGTGAGCAAACGTCTCTTTCAATTACATGTCGATGCTATTCTGCATGGAATGACGAGGCTTTAGATAGATGACATCATAAAGGTAATATGTATGTCCCNTNCGTGTGCTTTAGCAAACAGACTTGCTGCTAACTATGAACGTTCTTCCCATGAGTAGAGCTGATACNGCTTCTGGGGAGCTTGCTACACTAGAACCTAAATTATGCTCAGAAATTTCTGTGATTAATGAGGAGGCATTAATTGTTCCCTGAGCAATTTTGTGCATAATAT
>LZPO01027525.1:73339-90891 GCA_001675575.1 Neotoma lepida | reverse complement strand
AGATATTGAAGTCTTTTTCTTTTGTAGTGCTATAGGTTGTACCCTGGGTCTCATGTGTGCAAGGCAGGCCCCCCACAACTGAGCTACACCCCCATTCCTCTCAGCCTTTGTGGTGGTGTTAGTGTTTCTGAAACAGAGCCTCAAGTGGTCCAGGCTGGTATTGAGCTCACTGTGGTAGCAGAGGATGACTTTGAACTCCCAAGACTTCTGCCCCTGCCTCCCAAGGGCTGAGGGGACCAGCTGGCCCATCATGTGCAGCTGTTCTTGTCCTTCCTGTCCCTTCCTCCTGTCCCTCCTCCTTTATCTCTGTCCTTGTGTTCACAGCAGTGCTGACTGGAGGGCCTCCCACTTCCTCTTCGCCTGCTGTAATGTGGCTGCTGCTGTCTCTCAGAAACCAAGTTGTGTTCTCTAAAACTGCCTTTGTCCATCTGTGGACAGAAGGCGTGGGTACTGTGGACCATCCCGATCTTCCTTTGCAGGCAAATTTGGGCCCATTTTTCAGTTTACAAACTGGAACGACCTTGCCTTGGGCTTCCATTTCTGCCTCTTACATGTAGTACCTTCTGTTTCCCTGCCTGCCACTACTTTACAGTCTGTATCTCCATGGCTGACCCAGAAATGCAGAGGCCTTCCCTGACTTTGAACTAGTATTTGGATGGCCTTTCTTCTTCTTCTGTGGTATTGGGGATTATGCCCAGGGTCTCACTCATATCAGGCAGGAGTCCACCTCCAGATACCTCCCAGTTCCACTGGGGCTTCATANTCNTTCATTCCTACTCTTGTTCCTTCTCCATCTGAAAAACCCCAAGTGTAAAACATACTGATTACACTACTATCCTACCCTTACCAGGCTTCCACATCTCAAAGATTGCCAAGTCCTAAGTGTTCTGCATCATATGTATATGATATCTATGATATCTATTATNATCTATATGTCTCTGAGTCAGAGAGTCTCTGACTCTTTTGGTCCCTACAGGTTTCATGTCCTTATCAGTGCTTTTGGAGATTATAGTATTAATATACTAATCTCCATTTTTTGTTTCCAGCNCTAGTACGCTATGTTACCAAATTGATACTGCTAGATACATCCATAGTGTTGCTGTCAGGATTACTGCTGTACCTGAATGTCTATGGTGTTCCCATGCATGTTGAAAGTGTACCTGTGCAGTGAACACACGCAAAAGGTGTGCATGTCTGAGATATGTGTAGGTTGGTGCATGTTCCTACATTAAATAAACCTGTGTACCTGCCACTCTGTTGTTTTTATACATGCTCACTCTGCTTTGGGTGCTTTTAAAATCTGGACTAAATGATTTTTCTCCACAGAAACAGGTTTTGCCCTTAGCTCTTCTGGCTCCCCTCTGCTAGTCCTGTGGTGCCTTTGACATCATTGGCCTTGGGAGGATGATTTCCAAGTGCTCATCCTGGGCCTGGATGCCCAAAGCTCCCTTGAGAACAGTTTCCTGTTTCCATGCTTCACACTTCACATTCAGTATTTGATCATCGTGATGAATGTAAGCCTGAATTTGGGGGGCAAATGCCACCGCCTGACATCTAAGTTGGTCTTTGATCCTGAGGGTTTGATCTTGCCTTTGATGATTCTCACGCAGTTGACTTTGGGCCAGTCAAGCTCAAAGGGCTCTGTAGCTATTAAGTCAACCCNGAAGAGCACAGGGAAGCTCTTTCAGTGCTTCCACCTGCCTGTGATGGGGAGCACAGTGGAGGCTTCCCCTCCGGGATTCGTGGAACCCGGAAGTGGCCCATGTCATCTGAAGGTTNGAGGTTTGAGAGCTGCTTGCTGCGGTTCTCCACCTCGTGATTGGAGGTAGTAGGGGGAGTAAGGAGGTCTGCGCTGCTCCCTTTAGGATCCCCAGTACTTGCTTGCACTTTTGAATACACAGTGATCTTTTGCTGTTCCTGTGTTTAAATATAGCCCTTACCTTGAAGCTCTTTGGAGTTGCTTCCTGTGTAGAAATCAGAAATACTGGAGATCAGACTCGGATGAAACACATGTCATCTGACTGCAGGACGGTGAGATTCCAGAGTTTGATATGCAGGCAGGCGTTGCACTCCTATAAGTTATAATTGACAGAGAGNGATGGGGTGGGAGTGGTACATGCCAAGACTGTAGAACTCGGCTTGATGTTAAAGTAAAAATTGATCTAATGTATGCTATAACTCTTTTGGAAAAGATTCTTTTTTTTTTTTCTCATTTAAGTAAAGTTCCCCCAAGTCATCATAAGAGACTTCACATTCTCTTTCAGGACAGTTCTACTTAAATTATACCAGGTAACTCCAAGATACTTGAAGAGATGCAAGCATTCCAAGGGTTCTGTTCTGTTCTGTTCTTTTCTTTTCTCTCTCTCTTTTTTTCAAATCTGCTATTCACTGGTGGAATTTCTGGTACTAGAGAAGAATTCAGTGTATTAATTAAAAAGGCATTTCAGACTTGGCTTAGCTGGAAAGCAGAAGGAAGAGAAATAGGCCTCTCAGACAATAGCCTGGCAAGGCTTTCTCTCTAGAATTGATTGAGACACACACGTTGGAATCCAATGTGAGTAAATGCTGAAGTATTTCAAGTTTCTTCTCATTTGCCAAACAGTTATTTGAGAATAAACTCTGGCACAGCTGTAAGAAATGTCTTGGGCACTGAAAGAGTAGGAGATTGATACTCTAAACTGATGGTGTGTTTGTATATATGAAATTTAAGGTGGAGCTCACAGAGACCCCAACAAACATTTTATCTCCACATTCTTGGTGGTAACTGACATTTAATATAAGTTTCAGAAGCCCAGAATCTAGGAGTGCTCATGTAGTTATTCTCTCAGGTAAATATGTAAAATGTGTTGACATTTATGGGGTTTTAGGTTTCCAACTTTAGTTGCTGTTGGAACTGTTTGCCAGAAGAACTGGATGGAAGCAGAGGTAGATGGTTCTGCCATGTAAATAGATAGCTGGATCTTCCTTGGGAGCACTTTGGAAACCACTGACCTGTGACGACTTGAGACTTCTCATAATTGCTGTATTGATGGTGAAGGTCTTAGCTGAGTGAATGCTCTTGTTTTGAACTGGAAGCATCAGTTTGTACCAGGTTTGTAGTGAGGGGCACTTCAGTTGTTCTCTTTTCTGCNCTGTTTTAGTTTGGCAGTTGTGTTTTCTGGGCAGTCCGTATTGACCTCTCTACCCTTCTCCCCTCCTTCCCTCACCTGTCTTTCCCTCCTCTCCTCCTTCTCTGCCTACCCATTTGTTTCCTGTCCTTTCCTCTTTCCTTTCTTCCCTACCTGCCTGTTTGTCTCCCTTCCCATTGCCACTATCCACTTTTGCTTAAGTAGAGGTACCTGAGGAAGCAGAAGAGGGGGCTTCTAGGGAAGGAGGTGCAGGCCATTGCTGACTTTGATAAGTTCCCAAGTGAGAGATGGCATGACCATGTAAGGAGAATAAGGAAATTCACTTTGGGAGAGGCTGAAGAAAAATTCACCCATCACCTTTGCTTATAACTGAAGACTCCAACAGTCAGTCAGAGCACATTGCCTGTGGTCCTTTCCATCCTTAGATACCCAGGCTCCTGAGTCCTAGGTAGGGATGGATTTCAGCTATCATTTTTTACCTAGTGTTTTGTAGTAGATTATATGTTGAGTCATTGGCTGTCACCTGTCAGTGTGGTGGCCTTGTCTGTGTGTCTAAAACAAAAGTTCAAGAGCAACAAGTATCTGAAATAGCTCAACTTCCAGCTTACAGGTTGATCCAAGTGGGCATGCTGTAGCTATTAGAGTAGCAACAACATTCTAGAAGGTAGATAGGGCCGCTGTCTCCATGTGACATTTCCATTTAACTTAAATCTGGCTAAGGAGGGAAGACACAGAGTGATACGTGTGAGTTACCTTAGCATCACCGTGACCCAATTCTCACAGAAATGACTGAAGAAAGGAGAAGTTTGGCCCATGGTTTTCAGAAGTCAAGGTGGCAGTGAGGGTATAGCTGTGCTCATGGAGCAAGAGTGTGTTCCAGAGGCTTCTCATGTGTCTGTGGACCAGGAAGTAGAGAGAGCAAGGCTGGGTTTGGGGCAGGTGTAACTAATGTTCACAGGCCTGCNCTGGTGACCTTCTTCTGCTAGCCAGGTCCTACCTCCTTAAGGCTCCATAGGCTTCAGAATTATATAAGTTGAATACCCAACGTTCAAAACATGAGCCTTTGTGGGCATTTCAGACTCAATCCACAACACAGTCCTTTAGTTATAGACCACATTTCAAATTCTCAGTAGCTGGTCATGGCTGGTGACTGCTTTATTGGACAATACAAATTTAGATGCTATTACNATGAGACATTTTGACAGGCATATGCTGGATGGTGTGTTATTAGGTAGTTGCTTTTCTCATTGTTAGGACNAAATATCTGACAAGAAGCAAAAAGAAGGTTTAATTCTGGCTCACGGTTTGATGATACAGTCCAACCTGGTGGGGAAGGCGTGGCAATGGGAGACTGCTTGCTCACATCTGGGCTGGTCAAGGAGCAGGNCGGTGAATACTGACACTCATTTTTACTTGTCCCTTTTTACTCAGGCTGGGTAGAGCCACCTATATTGACTATTCCCTCCTCTGTTAGGCCTTTTTGGAAACACCCTTACAGACATAACTAGAGGTTTGTCTCCTGGGCGAGGCTCAGTCCCATCTAGTTGACGATGACCACNGACCATCTCAGATGGTAGTTTCTTAGAACCGATCCGAGACTGGTTAAATGTCATTCTGCTGTCTCTAGCAGCGTAAGAGCAATTTCTAAGAACATGTTGAGGTTCCACCCTCATTTACAAGTGCAGAAGGGAGAGATGCATGATGAGCCCACTGGTGTCAACATGTTTGGCATCCTCCGACACTTTTTGGAAGTAGATCTGTTCATATTTCCAGGAGAGCCTTTTGCTTCTGTGTGTGGTGAGACCCCTGCTGACTTAGGGAGTTAATTTTAAGGTATAACTTTTTGTTTGGTTGTTTGGTTGTTTTGAGACAGGGTGTCTGTATATAGCCTTGGCTGTTGTGGAACTAGCTATGTTGTCCAAGCTGACCTTGAACTCACAGAGATTCACCAGCCTCTGCCTCCCGAGTGCTGGGATCACAGGCATGTGCTACCATGTCTGACTAAGGTATAACTTTTTATCTTGTCTCACTTAACTCGTTTTGGATATGTTCTCATGTTTCTGTAAACACTGAGATTCCTACCATATTGTTTTGGGAAGCATTAATTTACTTAGAGACAAGCATATGTTTGAGAGTCAGGGTTGGTTATGGTAACCTGAATTACNTTGGTTGATTTNCTTTATGAAGAGAGAACTGACTAGTTTGTTTATTTATTTATTGGTTTAATCATCTATTTATTTTTTGGTGGGTAGTGGCAGATATTTCTGAAATTAGAATTAGTTAGAATTTCTGATATTAACCCNCCCTTAGGAAAAATAATACCTTTGTTTATCTTTGGTGCTTACTGGGAATTAGAATCATAGTTTCTTTTCTTTTAACTTGGAAACATTTTTTGGGAGATGCACAAATAACAATTTTGGTGATTAAAGGGTTAGTGGCTTAGCCTAAGTTTTAGATCACAAAGCAAATGAAACACCCACTGTCACCACCACAGGACAAATTCATATTCATTGACTCTTGTTTGGGGAGGGTACCTTCCTTGTTAGGAGAAGGGATTAGTGTCTGGGGTGTCTGAAGTCTGTGGAGGGAGAGATGAAGGTTTAATTGGAGATCTTTCAGTAGTCGTCTTTGCGTCCTCATGAGCAGTGTCCCTTCAAGTGACCGAGGCTGGAACAGAAAATGTTTTCCTCAGTAATCATCATTATTATTTTTTTTTCCTAGCAATGCCCTTTCAGGTTTATGGATTGCCAACCCCAGTGCCTGACCTTTACTAAGAACTGTTGTGGAAACATTTCTCACAGGNCTGCTTTCCTGGGTAGTGTGGAGGCTGGGACAGGGCGAGTGTTCTGTGAAGCTTCACACTGTGGTCAGTCTGGGTTTAATTAAGAAGAGGGGTGCTTTGGGCCTAAGTCAGGATGGGGCTAGATCATTTACCTCTGCTAAAGTGAATACCCACGGGNTGTAGGAACATCTTGCTGCTTGCTGTCATAGAAGCAGCAAGATGTTATCTGAAGGCTTCCTGTTCCGTTCTTTTAGGCAGGGTCTCATGTAGCCAGGGTGGCTTTGAGACTAGCTGTATAGGGGATGCTGTTCCCGAACCCCCCATCGNCCTGCCTTTGCTTCCCGAATGCTGGGGTTACAGATGTGCACCATCATCCCAGCCTTTGAAATCCTGTTCTTAAAGTGCCTCCAGAAGCAACCATACATGCAGCTTTGCAACTAACTGTGCACCGGTTTAAAGTAGTCTAAGNGAGAAGTGGGCATTGAAGTTGCAGGCACGAGGAGGGTAAAAGTTTGATGCATNTTTTTTCTATGCTTNGGTCATTCATGTTTAAAATAAAATTGGGGCTGGGGTGATGGCTCAGTGGTGAAGAGCACTGGCTGCCCCAGCACCCACACAGCAGCTCACAACCATCTGTGAGTCCAGTTCCAGGGGTCCAGTGCCCTCTTCTGTCCTCCACTGGCACCAGGCATATATGTATTTTTATATACAAACTTGCAAGCAAAAGCCCATATAAAAACTAAAAATAAGTAAATCTTAGTTATATTGTTTTCACTGTTTATATTTGTCTTAATCTAAATACCAAATTCCCCTTCAGTTTTTTTTTTTGTTTGTTTTTTTGAGCTACTTAGAAGAAAGAGAGAAACCAAAATATGAAAGCTGAGCTTTGTGTATTATTAAAATCATTCACACCACACTCTCGGTGTATGTGTCTAAGAAGTGTTTCACTCAAGTGGCCATGGTGGGAGGTGCCCACTGATTTATAGCTAGTCCTTAATTGTTTTATGCAGTGCTGCTTTTATTTGAATAGCATTTTATTATGAATTATATTCTTTATTATTTTACGTTTTGTTGTTTATTTGGTGCTAGGAATGGANGCCAGGACTTCACACATAGTAACAGAATAGGCACAAGCTCTAGCACGAAACTTTTCAGCCTTAACTTTGATTCCTTACTTGTGGTGGAGGTCTCCNTATAAACTGACGACATGACCACTCTGTGGTCAAGAGGAAGGTTTTTATTGTAGATAGGAGGGAAAGAAGAGCCAGAGGCATCTGGAAGAGTCCAGAGCAGAGAGAGAAAGAAGTAGACTGAACACGGCCAGCAGACTGGGAGAGAGGACAATGGTAGGGGGTAGAGATTAGAGAACAGTGNGGGAAACAGAGGCACAGGAGAGGGAGAGGGAAAGAGAGAGAGAATTAATATGAATATGAATATGAGTATGAATGAATAGCCACGGGGAGGGAAGCCCATGAGCTGGAGAGAGTTTAGGGTAGGGGAGGAGGTGAGAAGGACTAAGATGCTAGCATGAATTTTGAAATGTACAACAGGTACTTGTGATACTGAAGGAGCCTGGCTTCACAGGTTTAATCAGATTTTTCTTTGGGCTGCCAGCTCACAATNACACGGAGGCTTATTATTATTTATGAAAGCTCAGTCTTAGCTTAGACTTGTCCCACTAGCTCTTACAATTTAAATTAACCTGCTTTTATTAATCAACATTTTACCCTGTGGCTTTTTACTTTTCTTTAATTCTGTATGTCTGACTCCCTCCATGTCTCACTGGTGTCTCCTTGTGCCTTGATTATCTTCTCCTCCTTACTCTCTGTCCAGAAGTCCCGCCTAGACCTCCTGCCTAGCTATTGACCATTCAGCTCTTTATTACACCAATCACAGCAATACATTTTCACACAGTGTACAAATATCCCACAACACACAGGTAGCCATATGTCCCTTTGGCCATAGGTAGGGGAAATGACTTCTTTTAGTGGAGGGTAGCCAGCTTTGCAAATTCCTGATGAATGCTGGCTCTTATCTGTCACCAAGAAATCCTCCTGTGGTCTAGGTTCAATTCACTGGGCTGCCTGTTGGAGTTTGGGGAATTGGTATTTCATTTTGACCTGACAGTCACCAGTTACTTGACCATATTCTCCATGGTTCTATAGGATTGGTAACTGTAGGTTTTAAAGACTGTTNGCTATTTAACTAACCACCAGGGTGATCTTTGTTATAAAAGTGGCTTTAGGAGTTGGTAATTTGCTAAAATAAACTTAAGATGCTGATTCTAGTGTGGTGCCTGTGTGAGCATGCGTGAGTGCGNACTTGTGTGTGTAAGTACTGGTCTCTTTTTTTACCTTTCGATGTTTCATTCTGCAAATTCAACAGCACATTAAAAATATAGGTTNTTTCCATGCACATGCAATCATTCCTCCTGTCACCTAGATGTCAGTGAGCTACGTCTATCACAGCCCTAAAAATAACATGTCATCTACACTTTGCTTAATTTAAAAGCGAATTGTTGCTTAGACAATCAAGGAAGTTTCTTTACTTTGAAGTCAGTCCAGCAGTGTTTTATTGCTTGATTTGTAAAATGAACTGCCAGCCCCTTAGGTTCAAAAGCCTGGAAACCTAGGCTATGGGGACATTTTGGCAGTGACATCTGTTCCAGGGTTAATTTGGCTGATCTGACTGCTAGGCACCTGTGCCCTTCCTCACTACCCCATGTGTCTGCTTTTCTTCCTCTTGGAGCTGAGGCCTGTCAGAGAGGAAGATCTTCCAGAAGAGAGGACGACCTGTCTTCTGTCAAGGTTACAGAAGCAGCTGCTAGAACTTCTAAACACTCTCTTAAGATGAGAAAACTAGAGCTAGTTATTAATAGAATTTGTCCATTATCTTTACTTTGTTGTGTGCCAGTGGCAGACGTAGTTGAATGAAAGGAGATGTACAGTTTTACCTCTTATAAAATTACAAGATTTTTCTGGTAAAAACCTTCTCCTAAAATATCATGTGCTTTTAGCTGAAGGGAGAGGTCTAAGTGTCATCTTTATTAAGTTAGATACGTCAGTGCTAAGTGACTTGTACTACAAAGAACAAACAACTCTGAACGTGGGTTGGAGCTGTGGGAGAATCCTTCCTGGACTGGTCCAGTTGCCCCTTTCCCACAGAAGGAGAAAGCTATGAGAAAAAGATGTTTCCTGCGCCTCTGAGGCTATAAATAACTCAAGTCAATTCTTTTAAACTCCCCAAACATTATACTAGTCTTCATAGACGATCATTATGGAAACTTTGTGTAACACAGATGAGCAAAAGTACAGAACAGTCACTAGTCACCGTATCACTCCAGACTAGAGGACACTGCTTGAATTTTGGCGTTGGCAGGATAGGTTCAAATCAGATACTGAAACTGGAAAAAGTGTGAATTGATATTTTTAGAAATCGCTATGTTTTCCACTTTTAGAACTATCACATATAATTTGTTTAGAACAAAAAAAATTGTTTTAGAGTAGTACTTGATTGCCCAAAGTGATTTTTTTCTTTGAGAACTCAGTACACACTCACAGTCAGGTGCACTTTGTTACTACTGAAGTGAGTGTGGAAATATATCATTTCTGACACAGAAGTGTTTTTGTGGTCCCAGGATGTATTGGCCGTAACCTTATGTTTATGTTATAACTTAGTGTTTCTCAAAACTACTTGTTACAAACTTGGACTTTGTCCTCTGTATACCATTGGAGAAGCCTTTTCTGCTACTCGCTACTTTGCTTAATGGAAGTTAAATAGTTTACAACTGTGGCTTCCAGAAAAGTTAAGAGCAGGGTAGCTTTTTGGATTGCAGATATAGCTCAGTGGTAGGGCCCTTGCTGAGCTAGCACAAGACTTCCTGTGTGTTTGAACTCAAGTGCAACCCCTCCCCCAACACACACTCAGCCCCCGCCCCATGCACAAATAAATAAAATAACATCCTTGGCTGAATTGAGCAGTATGTTTTGAATTCCACACTGATAGTTCGTCTAAACCTGGAAGTGGCAATTTTATTTTTTTCTAGATTGGTTAAATATGTGATTTTTTTTTAATAGAATTAGCTATCTGGTTTTGTAGTCATGAAGGAAAAAAATGAATCTCTGGGAATTTGATGACATGATTGTTTAGTATTTTTGTCTTTTAAATTTCAAGGATTTCATAGTACTAGAATGAAGGAATAAAATAGAAATCGCTATAGCCATTGCTACATTTTCTGTTATTTAAAATAAGATTTAAGTTGTAGTGGTAGACTACCTCAGTATCTAGTCAATGAAAATACTCCTTAATTTCCATTGCCCAGAGGTAACCTCTATGGCTAGTTTTGTGGGTATTGTTTCTTTCTTTTTCTTGGTAAGTGTATAGACATATACACGTACTTCCAAAATGTACTGATTGTATGTATAATTATAGTGACTGTACTTACTGTTGGACAGCTTATAAATTTTACTTTTAGAAAGTTATATCCACATGTGTTTTGCTTGTATAGTTACTTCTCTGTATTTTCTCTCTGTATCTTTACTAAAGAATGCAGACTGCAAATATTGACTGTGACCATTCTAGCTCATTCTTCATTGATCCGTGTCTTCTTAAGTTAATTCCTATTCAAGATTCAGGTTTGTGCTAATAGACACACCTTCATTTATTTAGCCAGTTCCTTGATTGCTGAACTCACTTGATTGGTTCTAGNCTTTGAGTATCTCGTAGGATATGTATCTAGAATTGGGATTTATACTTTGGATAGTACTGTGAAGTTTCTCTGCAAATTTTTTTGGGTAATAATTGCCTGCTTATTTGCCCATTGCTGGCTTTAAAAGCTAGAAGGGAGCTCGAATGGAAGGCATTCTGCTTTATTTCCTACCTCACTCTTCACTGCTGAGCCACCTCTCCAGCCCCAGCGCAAGCCCTGATTCCTTCCTTAGGTGCCCTGCCTCCAGATCGGTAGGTAGTGCTTCAGCACTGAGTTTGCATCCAGATTTATCAGTCCATAGCATCAAGTTTGGGAGACAGAGATGATACAGGGATTCAGCATACCCTTTTCTGTGGAGAGAAGTGATGGGTAGGATGGTGGTGAATTAGAAAAGAGGAATATTGTCACCTGAGGTTAGAGAGTGAAAGTTACATAATTTTGTGGACTGCAAAGGAAATAGCATGAAAGTCATTTCTGTGGAGAAATTTATGGAAAGCTTTTATGAATTGGTGAGAGATTATAGACTAAAACAGAATTGACTAACCTCTTCTTTTGGTTGCGAGGGATTATAATTACCCAAGTAATAGTATATTCTGTATAAGGACAGATGTGAGAAGAGCGAGCTAAGGCTGCCACTCTCCACCTCAGGCTGGTCAGGAGTCCAGTAAAGCTGAGCCCCTGTCGGAGGCTATGGGAAGGGACTGCAGATGTATGAGGTGGACATGACCCCAGCTGCAGGAGCTCTGACATNCTCTCTCTTCTGGATCCTGTTTCTTACTAATTCTAAACTGACCAGCCGGTATGCTTGCCCTTGCTCTTGTTGGCCTGCTTCTGCCACCATCCTCTCCTCTGGTCCAAGGTTTCTGCTTAGTCCAAGCTTTGTCTCATTTGAGGCCCTTTAGGGTGACTCAGTTTCTCCATTTGCTTTCCTCTTTAGCCACNCTAATAGTTGCTGGGTTTTCTTATAATTTCCCAGTCCTATTCACAGAGAACAAGAGTCTGAGGATATTCGTTTGTTTGTTTTTTATTTTGATTCTTTGAGACAAGGTTTCTTTGTATAGCCCTGGCTGTCCTAGAACTCGCTCTGTAGACCAGGCTGGCCTTGAACTTACAGAAATCCGCTTACTTCTGGCTCCCAGTTGAGACTAAAGGTGCATACTACCTCTGCTTGGCTAAGTCTGATGATTTTTGCTAATCTTTTTGTGAAACATCTGACTATCATGAATGCAGACATCCTCTTCCCTGCTTGGATAATGGCATAGNTTCAGAAACTCCTGGCTGGACAGGGACCTCAGGTACAGCAGGTACCTCATGTTAGTAATGTATGTAACATTTCCTCCTAGGTGACTAACAGATCATCTATTTGAAATGGCTCTGAGGAATGNAGGCAGGAGGGAGGGATGGGGTGAGGGCAGAGAATGCCTCCTGTAATCTGCAAGATATCACCCTCAACTAAAGCCCTCTTTGGATAAAAAAGGGGTGTGTGTTTCTGATATGCTTCAAGTTTTTTTTTTTTTTTAATTTTCTAAGTCACTGAATACTTTCCTTGGGATTAACTGTCCCCTCTCCCCTTTCCCATAAGGATTACAAATCTGGGAAATGAACGCTCTACCTCAGTTGTGAACTGAATCCTGAGGTACCATTTTGCCTTTTCTGCTTGATTTAAGGGAGTATGAAATATCTCATCCTGTTTGTGTAAGGACAGTGAGGTTCTGAAAAAACGTACCCAGACCCCGATCCTCTTGGAAGCACTCATTTTCTGTGTCNGTAGTTAGTTCAGCAGTGTTTTCTCCACGGATATTGCAAAGAGAATCTGATACTCCCAAATTTTGTGCTGTGTTTGGTGAGCTGGCCTGTGTGTCAGGGATGAAAGCTTGTCAACTGCCCTTTGGGAGAGTTCATCTCTTCCTGAGGGTCACTATCAGGTATCCCCTTTGTTTTTCCTCCTCCCCGCTGCTCTGTCTCCTCCTCCTTCACTTTGAAGCCATGGTTAATATTAGCAATTTAAATGTTTCAGTCAGCAGCTTAGTTCTTAACCTTGGTGTATGGCCCTTAGAACCTCAGAGGGCCCTGTCACTTCTTTGAGTGAGAACCAAGTTCATTAAGCACTGTTTTAGTTTGGTTTAGGATCACTTGAAATGTAATCTGATTTGAGAGGCAGCATTTAAGCTCCTGTTTATGGAAAGATTGTTTTGATTATTACTTGGTGGGAATTTTTGTTGGGTACAATAGAGGCAATGTCACCCTATTTGGAGAGGGACTCTAAGTGGTCTGATCAAGGTTTAGAATGTTTCCCCTGGTAGTTTAAATGCCTTTTAAAATCTGCTTTAAAAATGCAATTTTAGTTCATGAGCAGAATTAAACGTTATTACTTTAATTAAAGACTTTGCAGTGCTGNTTATCATTTAGGAAAAAGAACTTTGAAATCATTTTTGGTAAGAACATGGGCCATTGCAGGCCTTTCCTTAGCCTGTAGGTATGTTAATCCGCACTTGATTGCTTTGCAGGGAGTTGACAGTCACCAGGAGCCTGGTTTAGAGTCCGTTGTAAATGAGCTTTCTTTCAGTTATTATTTTGTGAAGAAGTATGGAACTTTCCTACTGTTTTATTATACATTTGATGATTGGGGCCTCTGTCCTTTGTTTACTGGTCCCTACTGGCCAGTCTCCCTTGTTAACAGGTAACATACATGCAGGTTTCTCTGTCAGTTTCCTCAGAGTTACTCATTCAAAAGAATATCCCATTTTCTTTATTTCAGATTTAATTTTCATTACATTCTACTTTCTCTCTTTTAAAGGGCCCAAAATGTGCATGAATGTGATTATGTAGAACATATGACTGGGTATTATCCTGCTTCATTTCTGTGGAGGTAAAAGATATATTCATACATGTATATAAAATTACACAGTACAAAGATAAAATAATGGATAAGTGACGTGACTCTTGTAGAATGTTGTATTTTGTAATATAATCAAGAAAATATCCAGAAGACATTGTCTGCTCCAGGACTTTTGAGAGAAATTCAAGCTGGCAAGCTCNTTATATCATCATCATCATCGTTACCCTCATCATTATTTTGAGTCAGGGTCTTGCTGTGTAGCTTACCGTCATCTCAAACTTGAACTCCTTGTCACTTTCCCTCAGCCTCTGGAAAACTAATCCTTCAGTCAGGGATGATTCTGACAGATACCTAGGGAGTACTTGAGGCCCCCTGACAGGACTGACCATACCTGTGTCTGATGCTCACTNACCTAGGTCCTTTTGAGGGCTGATAGGATTGTCCTGATTTTGTAAATTGTGAGCCCAACTTTGGTGGTCTGTTGAAGGTCACACAGCTGGATCTGAATCCAGCCCTGGCTGGATGGCGCAGCTCTGGCCCTTTCCAGGCCTCCTATTGCTCCCCTCAGCTTTCACTCTCATCACTTTTAGAATTTTCAGATACTCATTGTAAAGAGTGAATTTATGGAAGTAAGGCCCTTATTTGTGTCGTAATTTATTTTGGGACAGGGTCTTACTGTGTAGTTCTGGCTGACCTGGAACTCACTATATAGACTAGGTTGGTCTCAAACTCACACCTTCTGCCTCTGTCCCCCTACCCCCCAAGAGATGGGATTAAAGACATATACCACCATGCCAAGCAGGCCATTATTTTAAAATGCTGACCTGTGGTATTTAGACTTGAAACCAGGAGGACTTCCANGGTCATCACACATGGCCATGTCACTGTTGAGTTTCTTGGCTCCNTAGTGCTTTATCAAGTTCAGGACCATCATGATGGCTTTCGAGGTTATAAGAATTAATGATCATGATTTCGAGGAGAAAGCACAGGGGCCTGTCCTGCATCTTGTGAAGCCAGATAGTCAGGCACTAGAGAGNGAGAGACAGGGTGGTTCATGTCCTGTGGAGAGAGGCAGAACTGAAGAGGCGAAGGCAGTGAGGAGCGGCCTTTGGTGGGTGACATGCTTACCACCCAGGGCCATGGTCACTACCTGGCCTGGGCTCCTGCCAAGGCCCGTGTCTCGGTCTGTGGCCCTGCTGTAGCCATGGTCTGTGTTGATGTCCTTGGCGCCTGTTACCACAGAAGGCCGGAGAGGATAGGGCCACACAGACTGGGCTCTGCCTCTCACTGGCTGCAACAGTAGAGAAAACTGGCCNTGCTCCTCTCCAGCTGCAGCCCTCCGGAGAGCTGGTCCTGCACCTCACCTGGACAGCACAGTAGAGCTGACCCTGCTGGCAGGGGTGAGGTGAACCTGCCCTGAGGGTGTGAGAGTGGCATAGCTGGCCCTGTGTTCTTTGTCTTCCATGTGGTGGTGAGGGTGAGGGAAAGATGCCCCCCCCCGGGACCCTACCACCTGCATCACGTGAGGGAGCTGACCCTCCCCTCTTAGGTGTGACACCCTCAGGGTTGGCTCACCCACACACCTATGGGGGAGGCCTCGAACACTGCAGCACTGCCCAGGCTTGTTCACCCTGTGTAGCAAGGAGCAGCGCTGCAGAGCTCACCCTGGTGATGGGGATGAGGGAGAGCTGGGGGGCTGACCAACCCAGCTACCTCTCAGGCCCAGAACCAGGGCTATGAGTTGGCCCACCCCAAGATTCANCCATCTATGATCTGTTGGGGCACATGAAGGGGCATGTCCTGCAGATCAGAAGCTATAGGATCTCCATGACACACAGATCAACAGGATATCCAAGAGGAGTCCCANTGAGGCTCTAGTATTGNCTGTGTAGCAGAAACCAGAAAATAAGGATAATAATAGTGGTTAAAACAGAGAAGTTAGTGTATTTCAACTCTTGGATTTGTAGCTGTAATATTTCATCCTTAGAGCCACTCAGACAGGTGTATTTACTGTTAGTCATCCTTCTTTCATACACAAGGTCCTCCACTACTATAATATTTTCCGTATCGTTGTACCCTTTCATCAACTAGTTAATTGAAAATTTACTGACCAGAGAATTCACTGTCAGTAATGTACAATAATTAAAATTGATGCGGACTCTCTCCAAACTTTGTATCTTAATATCTTTATATGTATTTACCTGGTATTTTAATACATTTTATTTAATACATTAATAGAAAAGAATCTTATGATAATTCAGTAAATTANTGAAATGTGTCATGAATAAAAACAGTGAGAGTAGGATTGCCTACATTTCCGACTAATTTTTATGTGACCTCAAGATAATTAAGCCTACTACGTTGGTAGTAAGAAACCTGAAGATGATATGAGAAGATAAGGAATTTTAAAAAAGTACNCCCTCCTGTTTGTCTCCCATCCTTCTGTTGTCATTCTGAGTTGATAAGTAAGTTGCATAAAGCAGAACTCTCCCTGCCCTGTCATTTGCCTAAATCTACAATGGAGACATTGGGAAGTTAAAAACAAATGGTAGTATTAATACGAAAGTGTTGACAACTTTGAAGAACACAGAAGTTTGGCAGTGGGTATAAAGTTCACTCTAGAAGGGACTCTCTGGGGCTGGAGAGATGGCTCACTGGTTAAGAGCACTGGCTGCTCTTTCAAAGGACCTGGGTTCAATTCCCAGCACCCACATGGTAGCTCACAACTGTGTGTAACTCCAGTTCCAGGGCATCTGACACCCTCACACCAGTGCACATAAAATAAAGTTAAATAAATTATTAAAAAAAGAAGGGACTCTCTGCTCAGGTGAAGAAATCTTAGGGGGTATGTAGTTCCCAACACTGAAACCAAACTAAAAAGTCAGCACAAGCAAGCAGACTGTTATAAACCTAAAAGAAAGGGAAATCAAAGATGCAGACACATCCCTCTATAAATATGCCTGTCATCTNCTGGCAGACAGTCTAGGATTCTGGCTAGGTTGGAAGCTTCTACTTTACATTTTTAAGAAAGTGCGATCATGTTTCCGAAATCATGGAAAGAGCCTGGGAAAGTGGTTGGCATTCTTTTAGAAAGACCCGAGCAAGTGGGGACCAGAGATGGCCAGAGATGTGGGTTATCCTTCATCAGTTTATTTGCTCTTCTTTGAGCTAGGCATTTNTACACCCCAGTGATGTGAAGAAGTTCTCTTAGGGTTCTGACCTTGAACAACTTGGAAAGTCTGAAGGAGAAAACCAGACAGGGAAGTTCCAGGCTGGTGAGGTCATTCTCTAGTANAGGTGTGTAACATTTAGAGCCAGACGCCCATCTCCAAAGCCCTTCTGTTTTCCATGGACAGCATGCCATATGACTACTGTCCTGGCCTAAAGGAAGGGATTTCTAATCCACTTTGCAAAATCTTAGCCACTGTGCAAAATTTGTACCAAGACAAAGTTGAAGTGTTGGGTAGGACTGTTTCTTCAGCTTGGCAATTCTGATCATAAAAGTTCCTGAAGTTCAGTGCTTCCTGTACAAATGCTAAGGCTTGCAGAGTGTATGCATCTGTCTTTTGATATGTGTGTNTAATAATATCATGCTTTTATCTTATAAGCAAACTCTGAACTCTGAGACCATCATTGTTTAAACCTTCAACCAGGAAGAGAAATATGATGAAAAGAAACAGTGTTTTTGTGTTGTTCTTAGTAACTAAATTTGCCATAGTTCTAAGAAACTCAACAAATGACCACAGGATGTGAATTGAATGGATTTGTGCATTTGAATAAAGGTATTCTAGTTGTAGTGGAATTTTTCATTTCCCGTTATCCTGCTCAGTGATGACTTTCCTGCCTGGGCAGAAATCAATAGCAGCTCATTATGATTTAATGAGGTAAATAATTCCAGTGCAAAAGAAGCAGACCCAGGAAGCAAAAGGGTTTACAGTATTTCTGACTTTGTCTTCTAGATCAGCATTTGAAGTCAACCATTCTTAGCTTTTATTAGAAAAACAATATGCAAGGTCGTTTTTCCTTTTTATATTCTTTGGAGTGCTAGAGAATGAAACCTAGTGCTACAGCAAATGTTAGGCCAGCACATTAATA
>LZPO01027525.1:52765-71929 GCA_001675575.1 Neotoma lepida | reverse complement strand
TATTGCCTTGGGCCATAAGTCCTTTCCTAACCATTATTGCTATACTGCTTTGAGTGTTTTTTTCTTCATTCCAGGAGACCCTGTACCCTGGAAACCAACAGTGTCCCAGTGTTGTTTGNCATTTACAGTCTTGTTTGTTAAGATAGTTGGANACTTTATTNTTATCTCCCCGTGACTCACTGGTGCTCTTTCTTACCTTAATGTTAGGAAGGAAGACCCATGAGTTCCTTTTACCTGATTTTTTGCTTGTACTGACTAGATTTTTCTTTCTTTTAATTTTTTTCTTCCAGTGCTAGGAATTGAACCCAGGATCTCACACATTGCTGGCTACATGGGTACTAGGTTAGCCACTGACCACCAATTCTGCTAATCTACTTTACAGATTTACTTTAAATTTTATCATTCAAAGATTATTTGCTTATCTTACTGTGGACTGAATCTCCATACATAATAGTATTGTCAGCAGTGTCAGGGAGACACTGTCCAGTATTTCTGCTAGCAGAGAGAAGAGTTCTTTTCCTCCTTAGGGACCTCCACTCAGGTAAAACTGGGTTCTTAACTGCTGCAGAAAAGAATTTCACAGTGAGCCAGAGTGAACCAACGTTAGTGAGCTTATTAAGATGAGGGAAAGTACATGCTTAAGCATGCAGAGAGGATGGAGTTGGAAGGGGTGGGGAGGGAAGGAGGAGGAATTGATTTTATAGTATGCATTTTAGATACATACAGGCTTCTCAAAGGCTCTCAAGTATCTTTATAGTGGCTATATGTATGTGATCCTGTGTCTCTCTTAAGTTATGTCAAGGGATGTCATTGACAACAAAGCTTGAAGATTATAAGAGCTTAAACTTCAAATAAAACTTGAAAAATTAAGTAAACTATATGTGCTCATTTACTTATCTTTAAAACTGAANTTTTTGTTAAATTTTACTATTAAAAACCTTGAAAATAAATAAAACAGTCACATACCAAAATTAACTATACTCCAAGTCTCTATAACTGTGAACTTCCACACAGTAAGGATAGGCACTTTGGAGCAGAAGCTGTAGGCTTCCCTTATTCTTTACACTTTCAGTATTCTCATCAGTTTTATGCACTGATCCACCACCCACACCGAACAATCCATGACACAATTAGAACTAGGAAGACTATCTGCTTTCTATCCTCCTTCATAGCTCACGGGCATCCCCTGCATCCGGTCCTTCCTCCTCCCCCAATGTTTGTCCTTTCCTTTCCCTTTGCTCCATGTTACACTATTACCCCCCACACACACCCATTTGCTTCCATGTACATATCATTGGCTAGATTCCACGTATGAGAGAGAACATGTTTTGTTTTTTGATTTTTCTTTCTGAGATTGTGTGAGACCTCATTCATTTTTTCTAAAAAAAAATTGGTTTCATTTAACTTCAAAATTTCCTTTTGTAAATGAATTTGTTAGGTGCTTCTGAGGTGTATTGTTTAGATTTAGGGGTGAGGGAAACACTAGTACGGGAAAACTGAAGTAAATGCTGACTCTAAGTAAGCATTTACTTAGCACTTATCTAGCATGTGTGAGGCCCTGGGTTCGATTCCCAGCACTGGATGAAAAAGACTAAAAGGAAGAAAAAAAATCATTTGTTGCTTTTATCAATATTGCTTGAGATGTCTTTAGGAAAACATTTTTTTTTTTGTTTTGTTTTGTTGTTTTGTCTTCCGAGACAGGTTTCTCTGTGTAGCCTTGGCTGTCCTAGAGCTGGATCTGTGGACCAGGTTGGCCTTGAACTCACAGAGATCCGCCTGCCTTTGCCTCCTGAGTGCTAGGATTAAAGGTAGAAAATATATTTTTATCTGTGGGGAGTTTTGGCTTTAGGAGCTGTATTAAGTTTCTTGACTGAGCAAGAAAGGCAAATTTGATCCCTGAGTAAAGGGAGAGCTTTGTTCACCCCCGGGGCCCCCTTATCTTTCCCCGTTTTCCCATGCTGCCTCAGTATGCTACGTACATTCTCTAAGGATGATGAGTTCCTCATGTTCAGGTTCATTATNTTGTTCCCTCACATTAAAATTGGCTAACTAAGAGCTACATGGTTTATCATTATTGTTTAGGCACATTGTTCTTTTTAATGCAGATGCCAGTCGGTGGCAGTGGTTTGTAAGCTTGGACCTGTAGACAGCAAGCGGTTGCTGGGCGAGAATCTTTGAGAGATGTTTTTTTTTTTTGCATGAAGAGAGTGAATTGCTTTGCTGCATTGCATTTGGAGAGAAGGTCAGTAGATGAGGCCAGTTTTCTCTAGCTAAGGGCATTTGTCTGATTGGCGTGGGTGTGGACTGTGGAAGGATGGGGACCTACAAACAACTGTGATTTAGTAGGAGGGAAGTAAAAGCCTTTCCCTCCTCCAGAAAGGGGACAGAGCTGGAGGCCTTTGAGCATGTCCCTGAAGCCTTTAATTTATCTGTTCTCTGCTAGATGTTGACTGATAGAGTGAAAAGTTACATGTAAAATTACTTCTTGACCAAGACAGGATTGTGTCCTAATTAACCTATCACTGGTTAAAAATCTCACAAATTATGATGCATTTAATGCACTCAGCCTGCCATACACCATGGTCTAGCTACCTCGTGCAGGTTACCTCGTGTCGGTGGTGTTGCTTTCCACCGACATGATCACATGGCCTACTGGGAACAAGCCTCACCGATATTGNCTAGCATTGCAGGAAAGTCCTGTATATTGCTATGGATAAGGATGAGATAGAAATTCAAAAATTGGGGCTGGAGAGATGGCTCAGTGGTAAAGAGTACTGATTGCTCTTCCATAGGACCCTGGTTCGATTCCCAGNGCTCACATGGCAGCTCACATCTACTGGGGGAAATTATTAAGGCAACTCCACATAGTTAAGAGGTTTATTTAGGGATTTAGGGCAACTTAGAGCAAGTAAAGGGGTTGGTCACAGGGTCCAGGAGATGTGGGGTGCAGTCCAGCAGTGTTCTCTGGAGAACTCTGCTTGGTCCACCCTCCANNGTCCAGGATCCAGGAACCAAGNNCNCNGGCANGNACNGATCTTCAGTCTTAACGGCTCCCCAGTCTTAATGGCTCCCAACTCTTAACGGCTCCTCTCTCCCCCCCCCCCGGGGGGGGAGGTCCTAGGTAGGCATGGCAGTTACCAGAAGCCTCAGTAAGGGTTGTGCTTCCAGGTCATAGCTGGAGTTGCTGCCCACTCCACACATCTGTCTGTAACTTCAGTTGCAGGGGATCTGATGCTCTCTTCTGGATTCTGTAGGCACTATATGCATATGCTGCACAGACATACATACAGGCAAAACACCCATGCACATGAAATAAATAAATAAATTTTAAAAATTTCGCAGTTTCTAGTGTGTGGATATTACTTTGGCAGTGTAACAAAGGAGAAAACTCATTAAGTCTAACCATTTAAGTGTGGGGTTATCTATATGGAAAGTCATCAGATCTGCCTAAGATACTTTCCCCATCTTCCTATTGGGTATAAAAAGACATGTCTGGAACTCTATAAAGTGCTTTGGATATCATGTAGGGCCTTAAGATTTAAGATTCTGCTTGGATATTTTTGTAGTCACTGNCTATCAACGTGACACTGGGGTGATATCACTTTCCTCCATATCTGGAGTTGCTTGCCCCATATGTGAGACTATTGGGNCACTTTTCTCCCAAATAAGGTACATTAATGGAAAAGGAACAGGGAAGAACAACCCCAGATGTTATGCTGTTCAAACATCTTTGCAGTAGCCACTCTGAGAAGGGCNGTCATTGGTCTTAGAAGGTTCTATTTGGTTATTTGGCTATCTGAGGCATCTGTGCTTTGAAGGTCTTGGCTTTTTGGTTTTTGTTCTTTACATCTTATTTAAGCCCCTTCTTGATCGGGTCTAAGTCTCCTCGTTAAAATAATCTTCCAATATTCCTCTACAGTACCGTTTGCTGCCTTCTAGAAGTAAATGGGGACCCATGCTTGCATACCTTTGTTGCTCCTTTGCCAACTTCCTGGATTCTATCATATGCGGGTGGTGCACACCTTTAATCTCAGCACTTGGGAGGCAGAGGCAGGTGGATCTCTGAATTCGAGGCCAGCCTGGTCTGCAGAGCCAGGACAGCCAGGGCTACATGGAGAAACCCTGTCTCACAAAACAAAATTATGAATCCTCCAAAATTCAATCCAAATACTCATCCCAAATTCTTGATTATGAGAGTTCTAAGGGTGGTTACTGGCTGCCCTATGTTTCAGCCACTTGGGTATAAAGCTTGCCTTCTCTAGTCCCTGTTTTGTTCCTGGAAAATAAGTGTGCTTCCCAAATTTTAAATCCTAACTACTGTAGCTTGACGTGGCTCAGGCCACTTGATTTTGATTTGTTTTTGATGTCATGGACAGCCATTTGTCTTTTGACTGTCTGGTGATCCTTATGTCTAATCCAGACTTTCCCTTTTTCTCTGGTTCTAAACCTCCTGGGATATTTTGGTTTTTAAACTCCCAGTAGGGAGTGTATCCTGTAGTCTTTCTTTCTCTGTGTGCTTGAATGCCTATAGAAAAACNGGCAACTCTGTTGCTTTTGACTCTGAGCCTTTCTAGTCCACAGTCAGAGGTCTCTTTGTGAATATTGTCCACACCTTAGGTGAGCATCTGCATGGAGAAGTAGGGTAGCAGAGGAACAAGTCCCTGTGTCCTTTGCCTGCTTCCTATGATGCTTCTGTACCCACTGCTACTCTANTGGTTGGGCTTCCTGCAATTTNCCTGGAAAAGACTGGTGGTTACCGTGAAAGAGATACTCTCATTATTTTGCTTTGGAATTTTTCTCAGCCTTTGTGGTTTTATACGTTTCTTTCTGATTTGGACATCCACACTAGGCTGTTAGTCCCTGTGTATAGATGAGACAATACCTTCTGCCATCCCCCAGACCTCATGCAAGTGACAGCAGCAGCACTGACTGCAAGGATCCAGAAGCGAAGCTTTGTTGGGTAGAATGCAGGGCCCAACAATGACATCCTTTTCCAGTAAATGTGGTCCTCTGCATCCGGATTCCTGTGGGCAGATTCATGTCAGAGATTTGCATGCCCTCAATGGCAGTGTGATAGTAGCAGATGGAGGTCCCTCTACGCCAAAGAAGAGAGTTAAGGGGCAGGAGAGATGGCTCAGCAACTAAGACCACTGACTGCTCTTCCAAAGGTCTGGGTTCAATTCCCAGCACCTACATGGCAGTTCCCAGCTGTCTGTAACTGCAGATCCAGGGGATCAGAAACCCTCACACAAATACAACGATGCACAGAAAAAAAATAAAGATTTTTTTTAAAGAAGAGAGTTTAAAGGGTTTGATGCTAGTAAGCTATTCCATCTAAATCATGAGAACATGGATGCTACCTTGATAGACATAGTTAGGTCCCCTGACACACATACAACCACACACACACACACACACACACACACACACACACACACACACACACACACTAACATTTTGTGGCCAGTAAGGCAAAGAAAGATAAGCTCTGCTCCTTAATGAGAAGTTTTTGAAATGTGAGTTCATATGATTTTAAATTATTTTTCTGAGTCTGTATTTCTGCTGTTTAGGAAGGTGGTAGAGATATTTGTAGTAAGTCAGAATAACCAAGGTATCCCCTGCATCTTGAGACTGGCCTGTCTGTGACTTGGGGTTTCCTAACTCATGGTCTAGCCCCTCCCATGGTAATGAACATCAATAGGTGTCTTAGTTACGTCTCTATTGCTGTGATGAAACACCATGAGCAAATACCATTTTGGGGAGAAAGGGATCCGGCTTATACTTCCTCAGCACTGTTCATCACAGAAGGAAGTCAGGGCAGAAACTNAAACAGGGCAGGATCCCGGAGGCAGGAGCTGATGCAGAGGCCANGGAGGAGTGCTGCTTACTGGCTTGCTTCCTATGACTTGCTTAGCTTGCTCTCTTATAGCACCTGGGACCCCCAGCCCCGGGAGGGCACCACCCACAATGCACTTGGCCCTGCCCCATCAATCACTAATTAAGATGGTGCCCTACAGGCTTGCTACATCCCAGTCTTAAAAAGTAATTTTCTTAATTGAGCTTCCCTCCCCTCATATGACTTTGGCTTGTGTCAAGTTGACATGAATTTAGCCATCACCACAGAAATGTGAGACTGCTAGACCAGTGATGGGAGGTGTTCCATGTGGTGATACAGTAATGGAACTCACTACTTCTTAGGGATCCACTATCGCTCTCCAGAGTCTTGGGAGAGTGGGGTGGTTTTGAAGGCAAGAAGAGCTGCACTGAGCACATCGTCAGTGACTTGGGCTTTGTGAGCTTATTCAGATTCTTTAGGTACTGTTTTGTGTGGAAATGCTGCCTGGCAGGTCTGTGAGGAGTGACTTTACCTGACAAAGCATACCTGTCACACTGCAGGCCCAAGTCTGGAGCTGGATTTACCCAGCCTGCCCTGTTCCCCAGGTGCCTCAGCTGACATGTGTCTTGGTCTAGCTCCTCTCCTCCCTCCCACAGCTTCCTCCCTTACTTCCTTCTTCTCTATGTGTGTGTTTGGGATCTAGCCCAGAGTCTCATTCAGAGGCAATCACTACCAGCTGGTGGACACCTCTAGCTTTGGCTGACTTTGGAAACGNTTGCTGGCCAAGGCTACGTCTCCCTGTACACTGAGGGCAGCATGCTGGTCCTTACCAAGTCTGGGGATCTGTGGGGCTGAGGGGTGACCTTGACCTTCTTGGGAGATCAGAGTCCTAGGCTGTTTCTGCGGTGATCTGGCCCTATGAGGCCTGATGGGATCTGTATGCCTTTTAGAACATAGAGGCACAGGAATGAATACCAAATTCTTTTGCAGGTGGCTTGTAACAGCCGTTCTGAAGGTGGTGATTCGCCATTTTATTAGATGACTCGCTTCACTGAAAAAGAAGGCATTTTGCCCTATTCTTTTGAATTAACAGACCTAGAAATTTCTTGTAGGAATTCCAAGGAGATCTTAAGACAGCCAAGCACTGCTTTTGGTGTACAGGCACATGTCTGTTTCTGTCAAAATAAATTAGACCAGTAAGTTATAAATTAGNAAAATATTTTGTGACTTGTGTTTAGTATTTAACAGTCAGAATAAGCAGCTGGCCACAAACAACATCAAGTATAAGGAAAACAATAATAAAACCCAAGCCATTCCTGAGATGGCTGACAGAAGATCCGCTTTCTGTTGGTCAAGGCTGCACCCCCTCTGGGTGGCTGAGGCCTTGTCACAGTTTCCTCTCAGTGATCCAGTCTTTACCTACTCATTTGATCACCTTCCCTTTCCTCCTCTGTCTATCAAATTGGCTCCAGGAAGAAGGAAGCCCTTGGAGGCCCTATTCATATCAGAGCCCTGTTCCCCTGTTCCTCCTCCAGACAAAGTTTCCACTCACTTTTCTGATTTTATCCANTCTGAATGGTCCTTTTTGTCAAGCGCATTGGAATTCCCTGTGGTGGGATGCTGTGCAAAATAATGATAATAATGANTAATAATAATAATAATAATAATAATAATAATAATAATAATAAGTGTTTCAGAACTGCCCAGTCCTGAATAGGTGCCAAATAGCCATTGGCACCGAGAAGAGCCTCCTCTGTGGCCNTAGGGTGCAAGGGAAGTACATGGAGAGTCAGCTCTGTTTCCACCCAGATCTGTGGTCACTACCCATATCCCTACTATGATAAAAGCCTTGTTTTAGGTTTCTAAACTGAATGCAAGTCTTTGCTTGGCCTAGAAGGAGGGAGTATTTCCCTGAATTCCCAACTCCACACCCTTGTGTGGATTCTTTCCAGCTGCTCTTTCTCCACAGATGTGNGGTTTGTCTCCTCCGTCACCTCAAGGCAACAGACATTCATGACTAATTATTTAAAAGTGCAGCTTTTTTAGTTTATTTTGAGGAAAACGAAATCCCCGAGAGCTTGGTTAGGTACACCACTGCACTTGAGCAGGTGACATGTTGGTGTCTGAGGTTTGGAAAAGAGACACAGAAAAGTAGGGTTTTAAACATGGTAGTTGGAGCAGCCAGGAGCTCAAGGCCAGCCTCATGGATTTATAATACTGGCACTGTGTGTGGGTCCTCTGAGCCAATTCCAGGCCTTTAAACTTGATCCAGGCATCCAAGCCAGGTGGTCACAGGGCTTAGGGAAGGGCTACCTCAAAACAATGAACTCTTATCCAGCTACATTTTTTTCCCCTCCTGGTAAAAGTCGTTACATCAACTCCAGTTTAGAAGATGTAGAAGTGGCATGCATGTGTGTGTGTGTGTGTGTGTGTGTGTGTGTGTGTGCATGTGTGTGTGTATGATTTGGTTATTTGGTAGTGATTTATGGGAAAGGCTTGGCTATGAGGGATATATATATATAAACAATAAACCTGTTTTAGCTTAGGGTTTTATTTTGGTACAGATGATTGCATAATGTTTTGGTCATTGTGAAATCTTTATGAACTGGCATATTGTGTGTATAAAATCCAGAGGGAAGGATGTTGAGACTGTGGATGCTGGTCCTTCCTTGAGGCCGCAGGGCAGTCTGATACAGGATGCTGTGTACTGTGAAGGAAGAGAGTGCCAAGTGTATACAGCAGTGAGCAGAAATGTAAGTGGCAAACTGAAGAGTGGAGTTTATGGCATTTATGTTTCTTTCCTTTTTCAAGGCAGCTAAGCAGCAGTTTCTTAGTCCTTCAGGCTGGAGAGTTCCAGCAACTCATGGCCAGTTCATGGCTCACAGTTAATGGTCTGGTCATGGCCCTTCTCAGACTTACAAGGAGACATTTGGTTTTGTGATTTTTCCTTACTCACTTCTTCCCCCTTTAGCCAACTACTTGTTTGTGTATGTCCTTTAGTCTGTGTATATTCTTGTAAAACACGTTGTTTTACAGGTATTTTTGCCTGAATCAAAATTCACAATAAAATTATCCTTGGTAGATGGAACATCTGCGTGGCAGTTAGTGCATTCACATGTTATNTAACCAGTCCCCTTCTTTCCTTCCCAGACATTTGTGGCACTGCCCACTCGTGCCTATCAAACAGTTTCTCTCCATACCTCCCTCTGCCAGAGCTTGGCAGTCACTAGTCTGCTTCCTGCTTCTGAGGATTTACCTATTGTAGATATTTCATATGAATAGAATCATGCAGTATGGCAATTTTAGTGTGTATGTTTTTATCTTAAAGGCATTTGTGTGTGTGTGTGTGTGTGTGTGTGTGTGTGTGTGTGTGTGTGTGTGTGTGCCTGGGTACACATATGTGCACATGCAGGTGGGTGCTTCAGGTCAACACCTGGAATCTTCCTTGATCTTTCTCCCACCTGATTCTTTTTGATGCAGGATCTTTTAATCAAAGCCAGTGCAGGCTGGTAATAGTCTTGCTAGCTGGCTTACTCTGGGATCCCATGTCTCTCCTTCATAATACGGGGCTCTAGGAGGGCTGCGATGCTCATCTAATTCTTATGTGGGCTGGAAATTCCACTTTCGATCTTTTTGCTTCTACAGTAACTGTTTTAACTGCTGAGCCTTCTCCTCAGCCTGCATGCATGTATTTTAAAGTTAACTTGGTTAAGATATAATTTATACAAATAAAACGTACTCACTTTTTGTGTGTGTGTGTGTGTGTGTTCATGTGCTTGTATAAATGCATATGGAAGACCCAGGAATACCTCTGTTGTTTCTCAGTTTATTTGCCATGTGGGTTTTTTTTTGTCTTATTGTTATTGTTGACTTTTTTTTAAGATTTATTTTTAGTTTAAAAATTGTGGTTGGGGTGTGTGTGTGTGTGTGCGTTTGCTTGTTATGCGCAANGTGAGGTTATTGTGTGCGAGAGTGTGCACACATGAGTACAAGTGCCTGCAGAGAGGGTGTTAGATTCCCTAGAGCTGGAGTTATAGGCAGCTGGGAGATCTCTGAGATGGGTGTTGGGAACTTAACTCAGATCCTCTTCAAGAGCAGGGCATACTCATAACAACAGTCTTAACCTCTGAGCTATCTCTGGCTCCCCCCCCCCTTGTTTGTTTTATTTCTTTAGATAATGTTTCTCTCTTCTCTCTAGCCTGGAACTCACCAAATAAGCCAGGCTGGCTGGTCAGTGAGCACTAAGGATCCTCATGTATCACCCACTATACCAGGCTTAAAAACCAAAACCCCAACCAAACAATATTGTGCCTTGGGATTGAACTCAGGTCCCTGTGCTTGCAACCTACCTGTGTCTATCCCCAGTTCCCAGTTCCCAGTCACTGTTTTTGTGGACTTGGCAGATGATTGTTTGTTTCCCTTTATATTTGCCTGAGACGGCAGAGCTTGTAAGGGCCAGCTAGCAGTTGGCTGTGGGCGGACTGGCTCCGGTGCATGCTGCTTGGCCTCGACCCTGGTGGCCTCTTTGTTGCATGTGCAGTTTCAGCGCCTGCTTCCTCATGCAACACTGTGCTGTTTTCCTACACTAACAAAAATGTCTGCAGAGTAGTCTGTCTCCTGTGCCATAATACAGTGTTTAGATCAACCTCCCCACCTTGTGTCTTCGCCCCCTCCCCCTTTCCTCCTTTTCCTTTCTCTTCATGAATCACATTGAGNAATATCAAGGAGCAAAGAAAATTTTAAGGTAATGTCTTACCCATTGTAGAAATACATCCAAGCAAAGGGAGATGCAACCATATATAAATCATTTATCTAGAGGTAACCTCTTTAAGCAGTTTCAGCATAGCGTTGGAGTCTCTTATATATATTTTTGATGGAGGAAGGGTACTGTAGGAGAAAGGATGATACAAGAAATGAAGTTTTTTTAATAGAAAATTTAAAATATAATATTAGTTTTTTGTCTAATTAACAATGGTGAATATTTACTAAATTCTTAACATCCAGTAGGGACTATTTTTTCAGTGGTTTTTTAAAATTATATTTTTAAACATTTCATAGGACTGTTTTGTAGTTATCTATGTAGATGGAGTCTTAGGGTTTCTTTTGCAGTGATGAAACATTATGACCACAAGCAACTTGGGGAGGAAGGGGTTTATTTCAGCTTAGAACTCTCAGGTCATACTCCATCACTGAGGGAAGTCAGGGGAACAACTCAAGGCAGGAACCTGCAAGCAGGAACTCAAGTAGAGACCATGGAGGGGTGCTGCTTACTGGCTGATTCTCCTTGGCTTGCCCAGCCCACTTTCTTATAGTGTCCATGACCACCAGCCAATGAGCAGCACTGCCCGCAGTGACCTGGGCGCTCCCACATCAATCACCAATTAAGAAAATGCACTATAGGTGTAGCAAGCTTTCTTATTGGCCTATCTTTGGNTCACCAGCCCCCAAATAATGACATGGAGACTTCTTATTAATTATGAAGTCTTGGTCTCTAGCTTAGGCTTGTCTCATCTAGCTCTTATGACTTAAATTAAGACATTTATATTAATCTACGTTCTGCCGCGTGGTATTACCTCTCTTCCATCTTGCACCTCCTGTTTCTTCTCTGTGTCTGGCTGGTGACTCTGCTTTTCTTCTTTTCAGAATCCGCTCTCTGTCTAGAAATCCCANCTACACCTCCTCCTGCCTAGCTATTGGACATTCATCTTTTTATTAGACCAATCACAGCAACACATCTTTGTACAGTATACAAATATTCTGCAACATATAGGTTTGCCCATAGGCCAGTCAAGTGGGGGCATTTACTCAGTGGAAGTTTCCTCTCCCAGATGACTCTAGTTTGTGGCAAGTTGACATAAAACTAACCAGCACAGAAGGTTTTGTATTCTAGCTTTTGTATATTTGTTTGTTTGCAGAGCTCTCAATCACAGGGCCTTGAACATGCCAGTTAAGCATTCTCCCAGAGAGTGAGGCCCATACCCCAAACTTTCTCCACTCAGCACTATGCTGAGGGATTTACCTGTTTACTTTACTGTGGTTATGTAAACATTTTATTCTTGCCATGGGTTATTTTATTCTTTTCCNCCAGTCCCTACACAGCATTATAGGGAACATTCCTATATATGCCACCCTAAATAGGAGTTGCTTGTCCTGTCACGAGAGCAATGACACATGGGATGTGTATAAACTTAATTTCACTACTGGCAGAGGCAGATTCTTGTCCAGAATGGCTGTGCTGGAGTCTTTACTCCTATGAATGCCTAGAAAAAAAAAATCAGAAGCTGCACATTATACTGGCGAGATTGAGACCACCTTTAAGCTGACCAGGAGATGATGATGGTCAGAGAGCACTTGAACCCCAGTAGTCACAGTAGGATGTATTAGGCAGAGAATGGCTTCCCATACAATTTGTCATTTTCAAAGCCCTCCCCTCAAGGCTCAGAGAATCTATGCAGAAGAGAATTCAGAAGGATTGTAAAAGCCAGAGGTGGGGGAGATGACTCCAGGGTGACAGTGTCTTCCAGACACAACAGGGATGAACTCACAGAGACTGTGAGAGCATGCACAAGCCTGCACAGGTTCAAGCCAGACACAATCCCAGCACTGAAANGAGTAAGAGAAGACAAAGTCCCACCACTAACCAGGAAGCTGTTTGCAATTGTTACGTACGGGGAAATGGAACATCATTTTTCTCCAATGGAGTGTCACTGGATATACCAACCACATGCCAGGGCAGGATCCAAACCCAGGAGTAGTTGGCCAACACAAAACAGACTCCCTGGTTTGTTTGTGATGTGGTGTGGTGTGGTGTGTGTGTGTGTGTACATACGTGTGTTTTTTTAATTGACTTCCTTGTTGAAATTGATCTGTTTTGATTTTTTTCTCTGATTGTTTGTTGTGTGTGTGTGGGAAGAGAATACACGAGAGATCAAGAGAACAAACATGAATTTGGGTGGGTAGGGAGGTGGGGATGGATCTGGGGGGAGTTGAGGGAGAGGAGAATATCAGAATCTATTTCTGAAATAAAACAAACAACCAATAAAAGAAGTCTTTGTGTTGAGGAGATGGCCCCATGGGTAACAGTGCTTGCTGTACAAGTGCGAGGACCTGAGGTTGAATCCCCAGAACCCAAGTAAAAGTCAGATGCTATGGTGCAGGAGTCTGTAATACCAGTGCTTCTGTGGAGAGATGGAAAGTGGAGGCAGGAGAATCCTTGGGAGCTTGTGGACTAGCTGGCCTGGCATATGCAGCATGCAGCTGAAAACGTCACAAAGATACCCTGTCTCAAACACAGTAGAAGGCNAATATTGTCCTCTGACTTCTACATGGGCACAGTGGTGTGATGGGGATGTCACACTGTACACTGTGAATATGTGTTGCTCTGATTGGTTGATAAATAAAATGCTGATTGGCCAGTAGCCAGGCAGGAAGTATTGGGGGGATAAGCAGACAAGGAGAATTCTGGGAAGAGGAAGGCTGAGTCAGGAGATGCCAGCCAGCTGCTTAAGGAACAACATGTAATGAGATGCAGGTAAAGCCACAGAACACGTGGNGACATATAGATTANTAGAAATGGGCTGAGTTTAAGTGTAAGAGCTAGTCAGTAATAAGCCTGAGCTAATGGCCAAGCANTTATAATTAATTTAAGCCTCTGAATAATTATTTTATAAGCAGCTGTGGGACCATGGGGCCTGGTGGGACCTNNACAAAACTTTCTCCTACAGTGGTGTGCACTCATGCACACAAAAACACAAACACACACACTGTATGGAAGCGTGTCCTTTCCCTTATGTTTGCAGTGGGATGAGTTCTTTTGAAGCTCTGGGGACTNTGCGGGTATACTCTATCTAAGTGGTTACCACAAGTAATACAGGTAAAGCCTGGTTACATATTTAACCTGTNTCTGTCACATCTAGATGGCAGACAGAGGTTAAGAGCTTTTCTCTGTGGTGCTGGGTCAGGAGAATTGGCCCTGTGAGGAAGTTGAGACTGACAGCAGAATTGGAGAGCTGGCTGAATGGAGACTTACAGAGATCAGTATTATCTTTTCCTCTTTTTCGTTAAAAAAAATTTTCCAAAGTAAGCCACTTTCCCCCCACTCTGGTGATTTTCTGATTCTGANTCTTCCTCCAGCCTTTCACTTAGGTCAACACAGTCCTAGTTTTGTCTTTGGGGTCCCTCCGTGGTGAGAAGATCCCCTGATCTGCCATCCCCCTGCAGTCATCATAGGGAGTTTTTGAGGGGTACCCGGAACTCAGAGGGAGTGGTGCTGCCTCTGGGTAGCCTTGTACTGCCGCAGTAGACGGTTGAAAGCTTGACTGCTGCTTCCAGTTTNATTTTTAAAACAATTCTGCTGATTCTCATTTATTGAGCTATTGGGGAATTAGTTTTTGTATTTTACTGCAATATATATATATATATTTAAAGTTCTTGGTATATTTATTCTGTGTGTGTGTGTGTGTGTGTGTGTGTGTGTGTGTGTGTGTAGAGAGAGAGAGAGAGAGACACTTAAGCGCTGCACGTTGGTGTTGGGGGTGGGGTAATGGCATGGTGTGTGTGGGAATCATAGGGGTCAGCCTGAAGGAACTGGTTATCTCTACCACAATTTTTTTTTTCCGTTTTGAGGAACGGGCTTCATTACATATTCATGTCNTCAAACCTTGCCTATATTCAGTCCCTTGCTGCTTTGCCCTTTACTTCCCCCTCCCTTGCCGGTTTCCGAAGTATTGGGTCTGATGTCAGTGCTGTCTTCTGTGCTTGGGNCGGAGAGGAGNTATTCNTAGGGACGGTGTTAGTGACTTCCTTAGGCAAACATTGCTCTGAATGAATGGGTCAGTTCCCAGTGTTTACCAAGCACAATTAGAAAGGTACTTCTTGCCCTACAAGTTTGCTTCTCTTCCTGTAAAAGGAAAGTGTGTGGTCATCAAGTCCTGTCTGAGCTTCCTTCTTTCAGCTCTGAGAAAAATAGAAGTCCAATCTGAACTAAAATGTACTTTTTAAGGGTACCATGCAGACTCTTTGTCAATATTAGTTTCAACTGTGATGACTTCTTTCTCCAGAACCCAAATGAACAGCTATCACTAAATCATTTGAAGGAACTGTTAGAGCCAGGCAGTAGGGTAGGAGTTCTCCTGTCTCTGGTCTTCTTTTGGTATCACCTTGACTGTGGCGTTGCCTAGAGTAGCACTGCACCTACACCTGCTGCTGCTGCTGCTGCTGCTGCTGCATGCAAGAGTGCATGGTGGAGAAGGCAGAGGTGTTTGTGTTCAGATACCCTGTGGGTCATTTGTCGTTCCTGTACAGTGATGAGTACAGGTTTCCTTTGATGAGCTACGTGAAGACAGAAGACAGGATGTTCATGAACCTTTGTGAAGTGGGCATGTTGGCTACTCACAGTGAAATAAAATAAAAAAAAAAAAAAAAGAAAGAAAGAAAGATACCTGGCAAGCAGGTATCAATATCATGTCACATCTTTAAGGCACAAATAGTCTTATCCCCAGAGATTACTCAGAAATCACTGGGCCGGAGGGTAAAGATGATTTAGAGGACAGAACCTCCCTCTGCTTACCTTACTGTTCCTGGGGTTGGTGAACTTTGCATAAATTAGAACAGAAGAACTCTTGTCAACAGGTGCACTGGTGTGCTGCATGCCTGGTGGATGTGTGCTGCCCAGTAAATACTTAATGCTGTTTCCTTTTGACTCAGGTGGCTGAAATGAAGCGCAGTACTGGAGTGTAAACTTGTGTCTAGCAGGGAAGTTGAGCAATCTTACCATATTTAGTAACACTCTTGGGATGAGATAGGCAGGGGAAGATAGATAACAACACTTTGCCTTTTAAATGAATTTAAATAAAAGTATTTTAATGTAGTTATATGGATACCAAATAGTTGATTTTTTTTTTCCAAAGCATAGTGAAGGTGAAAGAGTTTTAAATTGATGTAGAGGTATTGAAGTTTGTTCAGGGTGATTGCAAGAATAAAGAAAATGGGTTAATTACACTTTGTTTTCTCCCTTTTACAACTGTACAATGCCTGATCAGGATTGATCAACACTTTGAGGATTTTTGTCTTACTCCAGAGAAAGACAAGCAGTCATTACATCCTAGGGTCTTTTGTGTAGTTTTCTTTCAGGTAGGAAGCCTTCCTTTGCATTCCCACAGAAGACAAGAGGGAGATTAAAGGTTTGGAAGTTCAGATTTCAGACCCATTATTTGAAGTGTGACATTTTTCTTAACTGGTACATAAACAAATCCGAGTGTGTGCCTCCTTGCATGTAGCCTGTGCGATCTGAGGTGCTGGCAGGGAAATTAACAGCACTCTAAGCCAGAGGGCCCAGGAAAACACAGCAATAATTTCTTTCATAGCTGTTTCCTGAGACAGTACCTGCAAGCCCCTTTCCTGGAAGGGTTAGAAAAAAAAGGTTACAAATGACCTTTGAGGTGTACTTTTGATATTTGCATTATAATCCTGTGGGCTTATGCTTTTAATTTTTAAAATCACTGGTGATATTTGTGAAGAGTTTCCATTTTATCTGAGTAGTGGCAATATGACCCTCGACAAGAACGTAAGCAGGTGTGCATGCCCACGACACCCACCCTGATGCCTTCAGAGTTAGAGTTCCTTCTTCAGGAAGGCTATGAATTGAGAACCACCCTCCCCCAGTGTCATTAGTTATTTATCATAAGATGAAGGCTTCAAAGTTGAATACCTAGGTCAACATTCAGTTTCATGAAAAAATAATTCCCCCACCTCTCAGGATGCTTTTCTGGTGGTCTTTTTACATATTCCTCCATTCCTTTAGAAGCCCAACTTACTAAATTCACCTGACTTTTGCTTGGGACTTTTATCACCATAAATAACAAGTTATTTATGCAGCTCAGTGCATTGTTTCACATGGACCTGGAGATGCAAAAAAAAAAAAAAAATCCCAAGATACAGGGGTTAATGAAAATAATATGTAGGTAGGCCTCTTTGGATTTAAGTGGAAGAAGGTGGAGGGGACATTAGATGGAATTGTCATATGCCTGGGATGGCCACTAAGCCTGTTGTGCTGGCCAGGTTGGTAGGTTGCAGTGTGGTAGCCCATAGCCCCTCCATCACAGGACTTAAAGGAACACAGGTCTGTGGTCCTGGGAGATGTCTTTCCTGCAGCCATTCAGGCTGCTTCCCTCTGGTCTGTTNGCTTTCCGCTGACTCTCTGGACAGGACTAGTTGGGGTAGCACTGTGCAGGGGAGTGTGTGTACACATTGCTCATGTGTCNTTAGCCAGAACCAGTCACATGACCTTGCCTATCACTTGGTAGGCCAAAGCTTCTATACACAGGAAGGAGATGCTGGCAAGGTCCAGTCTTCTCCATGTATCCAGATAAGACCTGGGGTCTTGGTCCTCAGATTGGAGCTGGGGATGAGGATTTGGGAGACGTCATAGACAGGGAAGGGAATGGTAGAGTGGNCAGTAAGTGAGAGCATCTGCTTCGAGCAGTCGGTTTCCATGACAGTGTCTCTGCGTGTAGCTTTCTTCACAACTTGGGCTGTGTAGTGCCCTAGAAAAACACGAGAGCTGCAGTGCTGTCAGCAAAGTCAGAAAGTTCTGTTTGCTCTGCCGCTGGTGATGGGCACACAATATTAACATTGTTGGTCTCCCAAGTGCATTTGCACTTAATCATTTGAGGGTGATACAGACTTGTAAGTCAGCTGACCCTTAAGTATTAATGATGACAGGTAGGGTTAGCCAAAGGTGGTGGGTGTGCAGGTCAAATGCTAGTTTTTTATGTCAAGGGATTAGGTGGACTTTGTTTATACGTTTCTCCATATTAAACATGACAAAGATCTGTTGTCCCTTTTTAAAAATAGTTGTGTGTGTATGTATATGCCTGATGTATGTGTGCACGTGTGTGAGTGTAAGTGATACAGCATGTGTGGAAGTCAGAACAACTCTGTGAAGTCCGTTCCTTCCTTCCACCTTCCTGTGGGTCCCAGGGTTCAGACTCAAGTCAGCAGGCTTGCTTGGCGAGCAGTTTTACTCACTGAGCCACAGCCCTGGCCTGTGTCATCTCTTTTTCCAGAATGCTCATCACTTGTCCTTGACAAGTGTATGGTTCTGCTCCTGTGTGAGGCACAGCTTCAGAGAAGAGACCTGCTGGGCCAGAGGCTGAGCCAGATCCTGTGGGGTTTACTGGCCAGGTTCTCCTTCCGCTGCCCCCTTTCTCCCCACTCTTCTTCCTCTTCCTCAAACTCTGCTTGTGAAGGCATGGCCTTTGGGAACAGGCCTGGCTTGGATCACATTCCTATGAGCAGTTGTTTGAGACACAGGGCGATTCTTTCTTCAAGCCTTTGTTCTTATCTGTAATGTGGGGCTCGGGAGTTATCTGAGGGTTTTTAGTACAGGTTGTGTATTCCTTATCTGAAACGAGTGGGAACAGAAGTGTTTCGGATTTTGAAATATTTGTATAGCGTTTACCAGTTGAGTAAAGCTAATCTAGAAACCCATTTGGATTAAGTAACTTATTAGCGACTTTTGCCAATTTAGTAATTTATGCAAACCACTACATACAATAGCTGGTGTGTTTTAATTGCTCAGTAAATGTTAATTATAATAGATGTCATTGTCTTGACTATTTTCTCACTAATTCTTTTATGAAAGTTTGTTGTTGTTGTTTCTTTTTTATGGAACTAGGAACCAAATCCAGGGCTTTGCACATGCTGGGCAAGCATTTTACCACTTCAGTCTCTTTCTGTCTGGAGGTGAGGAGTATTGTAGGGAGCTCTGGATCTGATTTCAGCACTGCATTTCTTTTCTTTTTTTTTTTTTAAAGTATTTGGATGGCAAAGCAACAAATGCTTTTTAAAAGAAAGACTAAAAATTTATAAATGTATGAAAAACAAAACTCACTTGTTATTCCACTTTCAAAAGATAACAATAATATTTTGATGTTTATTATATTCTCACAAATTTTGTATTACATTCATAATATTTTATAGCTTGTTATTTTTATTTAATGTATATTTATTTTCCTCTTGTACCATTCTAGGATAGAGCAATATAACTCAAAACTTGCTTTCAGGGCTGGGCATGGTAGTATACACCTCTAATCCCAGCACTCAGGAGGCAGAGGCAGGTGGATNTCTGAGTTCGAAGCCAGGCTAGTCTACAAAGTGAGTTCTNGGACAGTCATGACAGTGAAACCTTGTCTTGAAAAACAAACAAAACAATCAAACAAAACCCACAAAAAACAAAAAAGATTGCTTTCAACGTTTTTCATGAAAAATTCTAAATATGTGGTAACATTGAAACCATGTAGAGAATATCCCTGTCTGTCATCTATATC
>LZPO01027524.1:184333-197241 GCA_001675575.1 Neotoma lepida | reverse complement strand
AGCCCATCAGTGAGACCCAGACCCATCGAAGAGACCCCTGCCTCAAAAACACATGGTGGAGAGTAGTAGAGGAAGACATCTCAAATCCACCTGTACACACACATACATACATACAAACATAAACACATACATATGCACGTGCTCACACTAGTGACAATAATGTGCACATGACTGGCAGTTAAGGAACACGCAATGACGACCACCTGGAGTCATTTCTCCTAGACTGATGGGTTCCCAGGTGCAGACACTCGGGTTCTTTAGGATATTGCCTTGTAAGGCTCAGGAGAAGGCCCTGCCACAGTATAGTGTTCNCTGACAGCCAAGCTGATTGATCACCAAGGCTGACAGAGGCAGGCCGCACAGAATAGCAGTTTTCATATGCTTCAAGAGCTCCAGGGAAGCAGATTTCCCCTGGGGCTCACGGGTGTCTAACCAACCTAATGTCCAAGAAGCTGGTTTTCACATGAGATAAGCTCAAGACCTTCGGTCCGTTTTCAATAGACATCTCAGAGCCTGTTGGCATAGGGACGGGGGAAGGCTTTGTACAAATAGAGTTTGGATCGACCCCCAGAATTCTGTCTTGTTATTATTTGTAAAACAGAAGTCAGCCCTGGGTTGTGTAGTTGATACATTGGCTTAGGATGGGTAGAAATAGCTGCACTGCTTCTTCAAGGGTATCTCTTTACTAGTTTTGAATGAACCTGAGTGCACTGCCTCAAACTGAGGGACAATGAAGGGACATGACCAGAATTTCAATTCTGCCAGTATGAGGAAGTTGGTGCTGGAGGAACCCTGGAGGTAGATGAGACAAAACCAGTGATCAACCCAGTACGCANGACTCCCAGTACCTCAGGTTCCTTCCTCATCTCCTGTTAAAAACACCAGTCCCTCCTCCATGATGCAAAGGTAGTGACCCTCTTGAGTTGAGACAGTAGGAAGGGAAAGGTGCTTGGCTGTGGTGTGGGGTACAGNGGCAGAAGGCTTTCATTCCCTCCCTCTTTAAGCCAACATTTCCTTTCTCACTTCCCAACCCTGTTTCTTTCTGATATTTCCCCAGAACTCCCGTTACCAGACCTACCAACGCATGTGGAATTATATGTATTCCAAGCAGCCGAGCGTGTTTGTGAAGAGCACGGAGGAGGGCATTGCCAGGGTGTTGAATTCCAACTACGCCTTCCTGCTGGAGTCCACCATGAATGAGTACTACCGGCAGCGAAACTGCAACCTCACTCAGATTGGGGGCCTGCTGGACACCAAGGGCTATGGGATTGGCATGCCAGTCGGTATGCAGGAGAGGAACAGCCTTTGGGTAGAGCTTCCTCCAGGCAGGGTCAGGGTAACCCAAACCACTGAATGTGGTCTGGAATCCATTAACCCCTGTTTCTAGAACTAACAAGGTTGAGAGTGACTTTAGGTAGGCTTTCTTATGGTTAAAAAACAACAACAACAACAACAAACACGTGTGCTTCTAAGCAGAAGTGTGTGTGTGTGTGTATGTGTATGTATGTGTGTGTGTATGTATACATGCACACATGTGGAAGCCAGAGGTTGACACTGGATGTCTTCCTCAATTACTCTCCATCTTAGTTTTTGAAACNGGATCTCTCACTGAATCTGATGCTCACTGTTTTGGCTAGTCTAATCCCAGCAATCCCCCTGTCTCAGCCTCCTCATCACCAGGAGTACAGGTGTACACCACCACACCTTGCTTTTTACCTGGGTGCTGAAGATCTGAATTCAGGTCCTCATGTTTGCACAAGTCCTTTACTGACTCAGCCATCTCTCCAGCTTCCCTCATCAGTAATGGAACTAATTGACTGGTTATTTCATCCATTCACCATTCGAAGATAATTCTAATTACTGAAGAGTATTGACGTCCTAGTGGACACTTTAGGCCTTGTTCTTGTCTCTTAGTTTTTTGGCACCTTGGCCATTTCTCTGTTGATTAAAGTCTCTATAACAGTGGGAAGAAGGAAGAGACAGAAGCACTGGGATGAACACATCTTGCTGTTTGTAGTTTATTGACAAGTTTACACGAGGTGGCTTTCAAATTCTATGTAGATTTCACTGCTCTGTCTACTCCTACTTGCTGTGGGTCATGGAGAATGGGCACTGGTGTACAATACATTTATTGGGTGCCATCTGGTTTTGTTATAGGAGAATAAGTTGTTTGGCTTCTAAAATGGTGCCACAGCTGTGCTTTTTAAAGGACATTCACTTTGCTGATAGCTCCACTAGCAGAAAATAAGGAGATGTGTTTAGCTGTTGTGATTGTGAGGGATCTAAGCACATCCTNTGGGTGATTTGATGTGAGCTATTGACCGTATCACTGTGGTGAGCTGTCCTGGTGTAAGGGTGTTCCCGAATAAGGTAGCAGGCAAAAGAATCAAGAACTAGGGACATTAGACTGTGTGAGAGCTCTGATCTCTGGCATGCAAACCTTGTAGTCGCATCTCACACCCTGGATTGATCTTTCCCTAACTGGAAGTGTCATAAACTACAGAATTCATTTACATCTTGGAATATAATGAGCATGGACTTGGAGTCAGGGAGACCTGGCCATGGTGCCTTAGATAGGGGCTTTAACCTCTCCCAGCCTTGGTTGGGAGTCAAGTAATAGAATTAAATTGCCCGTATCTACTCAGGGAGTCACTGTGAGGGTTTGACCTGTAGCTGGTCTGGTGCCTTCCCTAGGTGTCTCATACTTAGCTTACCTTGGGGAATATTAGTGTCCTTCTCATTTTTTTTTTGTATAATTCCCAGTGTTTTTTGGTAAAAGCAAATTCCTTCTTAAAACATTGATTAAAAAACAACCAAATGAGCATGGGCAATAAAGAAAGCCATCCCTGAGTACGGTCAGTTCTGACACCAGCAGTTGTGTAACCTGGAGGCTTTACTCTGTGCACTGGCAAGCCATNAGAGTCTGTTTACAGTCATATTTTATCAGTGCACGCTAATATTACAGATTATGGGCCTCTTTGGAAAATGTATTAGCTGACATTTTCTTTCAAGATGGTGGAGGTAGATCATGAAATGAACTTGGGGTGCATCTTGGTAATGCTCCAGTGACTTGATAAATTTAACCCAAATGTCAAATGCTTGCTTTCACTGGCAACTTGACCACACATAGTTGAGGTGAAAGAGACCAGTTTTAGAAAATTTTATTGATAACCAAGGAGAAAATGGAGAGAAAGGCCTTTGTCCTGCACCTGCCATNATATTGTTTTAGATGTGTTATCTCATTTAATTGTGCCATGGGAGAGGTAGATTTGGTTATGGTCATGCTGAAGAGAATAGGAGATTTAGAGCAGTCAGGCTACTTGTCTGAGGTCATAAACTAGAAAAACAAGCCTTCTTAAACCTAGGATACTTATCTCCAAATGCAGTACTTTTCAGAACAGACCTCAGCTAGACAGGACAGGATAGATGGGTGGAGGTAGGCTGTGGAGAGGCCTGTGTTCTTAAGTGAGGCTGGGAAGAACCTTATGTAACCTACTGATGAGGCAAGATTTCAATCCTCTGAGGTGATACCTGCATGCCATTCTTCCAGTAAGAGGAAAAAGAATCACTACAGAATGAGTGATGTGGCTGGGCCTAGAGAAACAATAAGGAAAGATAGAAACTGAATCAGATGACTTTAGAGCTGAGAAAGCCAGAAGGGAGCAAACAGAAGAGCCTTCAGCNCAGCCCCCAGGACACTGAGTTTGGGTGGAAGGGCCTTGCTGCAGTGAAACACTGTCTCTAAATCTCGATGGTATTAGCCTAACATCTGTCCACATCTGCAGGGCAACTTGTTCATGTACTCTTTCACTAAGGTGTGTATTACACACCCGTTCTACAGATAACTGTGCATGGACAGCCATGACAGAAACACATTCAAGGCCACAGACTTGTCATATGTTCACTCAGCATCGTTGTGCCTAAAGAAGGGAGGAAACTATTGTACAGTTGGACAGTCTATGGCCAACAGCCTGGGTATTGCCTTAGAGCTTGTCAGAAAAGCAGAATCTCAGGCCCTGACCCAAACCCACTGGATCAGAACATCTAGTTAACAGAATATTCAGGTGATTCCGATACACATTCAATGTGAAAAGCCCCCATTGGTTGGTCCAGGCTTCCTCCTATCCAGTGTCATAGCCATTCTCAGAGGTGCCTGCCCACACAGGATCTTTGTAGTGCTTGGGAAAACAAACCGGACACTGAATTGTTTTCCAAGTCTCTTGGCTGCTTTTTCTTAATGATCGTAGGCCCCTCTACCTGTTATAGGACATTGAGCTTTCCCTGTTTCATTTAATCCTGTTTTTGTGATTAAACCTGAATTCTAGAACCAAAGCTCCTTGACTATATTCTACTGGAAAAATTTAAAGAGAATTGTACTCAACAGAAAGAAGCCTTCTCTTTGATGGAGAAAGGACAACAGGGTGGTGGACAGGGACATGGGCTCTGGTGAACTCATCTGTGAGAGTTGGGGACACCTGGTAACTGGCCTCTGAATGCAGATGGATGAGAGGATGCTCTGGTTAGCTCTGTTCTCAGTGGTTGGTGGCTAGTTATGGTAAACAATTGTCAAGTGTAATGTAGCAACAGTTAAAGGTTCCCAAGAAATGAATAAATGTGAAGTAGAAGTTGGACAACTGACTGAGAGGTTTGTGTCAGAGGAACACACNTGGTGGCTTCCTAGAAGCTAATAGACGGATCTACACCCAATTTCCTGAGTGTCATTGTGCAGGTCATTGAATTCTGATAGGCCCTCTTACTTAAATTAGAAAGTGAGGGTGCCAGGCAGAGAGACAGGTGGCACACAAATATCTGAGAAGCCATTACTTGGCCCATGCTGGGGTCTTTGGTCATAAGATGACTGTGTTTGTTATGTGACAGAAAGGACAGTGGAAGAGCTGAGAAACCTATATAAGCCAGAAGGCCCTTCTTTTAGCAAAGATGGAACTAGAGGAGAGTGGCCTTGGGGACAAGTGCCACCTCCTGTATCTGTGCCCCTCCCATCGTTTAAGTGGACAGAGTGGCCAGGATGTATGCTGGGAAGGGGAGCTCACTGTGCCTAGGAGAACACTGACATCCTGCCCTGGGCTTTTCTTTGACCCCGTAGGCTCAGTGTTCCGGGATGAGTTTGACCTGGCCATTCTCCAGCTTCAGGAGAACAACCGGCTGGAGATTCTGAAGCGGAAGTGGTGGGAAGGGGGGAAATGCCCCAAGGAGGAAGATCACAGAGCCAAAGGTAAGCACACTTGNGTCTTCCCTCCTNCTTTACAGGACCAACATGGCCTGGTCCTCCCGTCCAAAGCCTAAGCAATGACTTGTAGGACACTTGGACACCAAAGCCTAGCTAGATTGGGCTGCCTGGNACTAATTCCATCCTGGTCTTTTCTGCTGTACGCACCAGTGTCCCCTCATACACAGATCCTCGAGATGCCGTGTTATCTGGATCTACCTCGAAGATCCCAATGCCATTGTTACCGCCCTGGCCCACAGCTGCACTGTGTTAGTTCCTTTTCTATTGCTGTGATAAAAGACCAAATGAAGGCACGGTGTCAGGAGGAGAAACTGAGGGCTCACGTCTTGAATGGCAAACACCAAGCAGAGAGAACAAACTGGGAATGACCAGCAGCTTTGAAACCTCAAGGCCCATCTTCCGGTGACATACTTCTTCCAGTAAGGCCACATTGCCTTAGCTTCCCCAATGAGCATCACCAACTGNGGGTCAAGTATTCAAATGCCAGCGTCTATGGGGGACATTCTCATTCAAACCAACACATCCATCCTCTTGCTTCCCTCCTGTGTGGTTGCAATAGCTTGATCTCCTTTTTTCCCATTCTTGTGTCTTGACAGCGGCCAGAGTGATTCATGTTTAAAATGCAAATTAGACCACAGATTCCTTNTGCCTGAGCCCTTTAGCAACTTCCTATCTCAGAATAAATTTCAGGTTCCCCGGAGCCTCAAGGCCCAGTGTGATCTATTGCCCTAGACTCTTTTATTTCTGCTTCCCAAANCTCCCCATCTTGCGTCCACCCTGGAGTCAGAGCACCTGTTCCCTCCTCTGTGGTGCTCTGTCCCCAGGCTCCCTCAGAGAGGACTCCTTCCCCTCCTACCTGAGCNTATTTTATTTTTCTTCCTAGGCTGCACTACTGCCTTACAGTATTTGCTTATTGCTTATTTGGTCACTTCCCACCTTCATTGGAGTATAGATTTCATAAGGGTGGGGCTTGTCTTCCCAGGGCCAGCACAGGATATTTTCTTGAGTGAGTGAGTGAGTGAATGAATGAATGAATGAATGAATGAATGAATAGTGAATGAAAGAATGAACACTGCATTGGGTAGAATGATAAACAACCACAGACTGTATGTGCAATAAGGAGTGCAGAGTGTCCCTGACCACCCAGGATTTCTGGTAGGGAGACCCACTAATGCTGGTTAGTTATTTTTAGATAGCTCATATTCTCAACAAGTCCCGACTTGCACAATAAATCATANGGTCACCCTTACAGTCTACTTGCAGCCTCAATAAAATATGCAACAGATTTACCTGCTCATGCCCTCCCTTTGAAAGGAGTAAAATGGAGGAGAGCAAGCACTTGCCTTTCTTTTGGCATGAATTATTATCCTCACAATATGCTGAGAGCCACCGTGTTTCCAGGTGTTTTTATGTGGACNTCCATCTGGCAAGGCCAGGTCTCTGGAATATGGTTCTAGGGGGCTGGTTGTAAATAATGTAAAAGAAATCCTGCCTTCTGAGGAAGCCACCAAGACCACACACTTCTTGGGATGGTCCCTTCACAAAGGCCAGAGCCACCCATGGGAATGGCCATTAATGGACGTGGGGCATTGGAAGATCTCATTTGAATCCCACCTCCCCCTATTGCTAGTCTGTGAACATAGGCATCTGGTTAGTGCTGCCTAGCTCACTTCTGCGTATGTGATGAGTAGAGAAACCAGAATACCAGAGTTGCTGGGAAGGTGATCTGAGACTAGAAAGCACTGGGTTCTGTTCATAGGAAGGGCCCAGGGCATCCCAACCACTATTGATCTGCACTGGAATGTGTGCCATGCTGCTCTCAGAATTCCAGGAGGGTCTGTTCTGTTGTCTGTCTGCAAGCGTTTAATTTCCAGCTGTCAGCCAGTCAGTCATCCAATCAACAGGCGACACCGAGGGACAATGAGCTAGCTTGTTCCTGGGAATAAGGCAGTCTCAGAGACCATTAAGGATCAGGGAAGTTCCTTAAGGTCATTAAGTTTCAGGGAAGATTATCAAACAATCCCAGTACTGGCCAGACTACCATGAAAGGCTGAGGGTGAGTGCCAAGGGGACTAACTGTTAGTTTTAGAAGAAAACCCTGAGGGAAATATCAGGACATGATTCCAGATTGGATATAATAAACTAGATTTTGTAATTGCCCAGATCCTAAGCAGGTAAGGACAGTATGAAGAGGGTATTGCAAATAAGCCCCATAGGGAAGCATGTGGAGGCCAGACTCTGCAGGGAAGGGAACACAGAGGCTGCTATGGGATGGGTGAAGCCTTGCTTCAGTATATGGACCGGTTTGAGAAAGCTGGATGTAGATGTCAGAGGTTCTAGAGTAAGCTACTGTGGAACCACAAAAGCTGGTCCTAGGTGTGATCTTAGAGGTCATTCAGAGAGCATCTCTGGTCCCAAAAGATGGCTATTGCCTTGAGAGACGCATAGTCCAAAACAAGGTCTTCATTCTCATAGCAGACAAGATGCTGTTGAAGGGTGAGAGTCTGGGTTTGCTAGAGAAATATTTTGGAATGTAGACATTTTCTTGCTGCATGCTGAAGGAAATTGATCCTAAAGTTGATGGCAGAAGTTAAAGAGTAAACCAAGCAGAAGGTAAGGCCCAAAGCCACCAAGTAGATAAAGGGTAGCCCAACCAGGGCATGCTGGCTTGTGGCTCATCCCTGCAAAGGAGACTGCCCCCATGCTGACATCTATAGCTGGTGTCACTCCCAGAAGGAGATGAGGATTGCAAGAGCTACAAAGAGATCATTTTGTCAATTTTAGAGTTTGGGAAATCCCAGAATTATATGACATACCACAATGAGTAGCAGCATAAGAAGACACACGTGGGCTGAGGGCAGAGAACATGAAAGGCCTGACGTTTCCCTAGGCTCCAGATGAGAATATTGGAAATNTGAGTGTAATGAATGGAAGATGAAATGTCCACACATTTTCTATGAAACACTGTGGTCCTCTCCCATCCTAAGGCCAAAAGTACACCCAGTGAACAAGGGGGAAGAAATAGAGAAGANTTTTACCTGAATTTAANCTAAAATTGACTGAGAAGTCTGTTTGGCACTGGAGTAAAAATTGAAGGTTGAGGTAGAAGTTAAGTTCATTCAAGGGAAAATAAAGGTATCCTTCTTTGCAGTTTGGAAAGTCTTGCAGTTTGGAAAGTCTTATCCCTTCCACAGGTTTATAGAGGCTGATTAGACAGTGGAGGGAAAAGGAGACAGATGGGAAAATGAAATGGCATGAATGGGAGGCCTCTCCATCTTATACAGGGGACCAAGTGTTCCCTGGCATCGAGGAAAGAACTGAACAGATGAGAAGGAGAATCATCAGGGGAGTCACCATGCCCAGGTTACTGTGCCTCAGAAGACTCCTGGCTCCTACTAGCCTGCCAACACTAACTTGCGTTTGCAGTGTTCTTGGGAATACAAGAGAGAGCACTGTAGTAAGAGCCAAGGTGTTGGAGCAAGGCTGTGTGGAGGNTGCTGTGCACATTTCCAAAACCATGGTGTTGGCTACCTTCCCAGCCATAGCAACCAGAGTCAGCTTCATGCAGTGGCCACACTTCTGCCATGGCTGAAATCTGGACACAAATTATCCAGAGATGCTCAAAGCCTTCTTAGCCAAGCAAAATCCCCACAGGACCTCCTACAGGCCATGCCAGAAGCACTGGCCCAAGACGGGAGGTGCCTTCGCTTCATTTTTTTCTGGCAAATTAGCTATTGCACTTAACTACAGCATCTAACTCCCTGATCAGAAGACTCAGACACGCAGGAGCAGTGTGACCCAAAAGATCTCTTCCTTGAAGTCTTGAAATGCCCACCAGGAGTCAAGCGGTGGGAGCTTTTTCCCTGTTGTGTCTCGAGTAGCAAGAGTCTTAACTTACTTTCCCCAGCAGCTCCTGGGTCATCTTTCTTTCTATAATTTGCACCAGGTGGCTTTCACGTGTGTCTAAAGGANTTCGAGGACTGTGGAATAAGCAGAGAGATGGGGGTGAAGTGAAGTAGGAGGGTGGTCTTTTTTTCCCCAGAGACCTCTGAAACTGACAGTAACTGCCGGCACTTTGGTTTCAATTAACATGTACCAGACAACACGCCGGGGCCTAATGTAATCCTTTTCTGCTTTGTTATCCTATTAAAATGCACACAATTTCAAAGAAAAGGAACTGAAGCTTACCCCACTTTTAATCCAGCATTACAGCTCAAACATCAAGGCCAAGAAGAGTGCTAACATTGAGGTAATGCCTCCCNTCTGAGCCTTCTCAACAGGCCGTATTTGTCTCTTGTAAATGGAACAACATTCCACCTTCCCTTCTCTTTATAACCTCTTCTCTCTGTTCCCACCTGGAGCTTGGTGACCAGCTACCTTCCTGCAAACACTGAGAAATCAGATGGCAGATGAAGACTGGACCAAAAAAAAAAATGCTCCATTTCAAGCTGTTTTCATTTTCTTCCTTTTCTTTTTTCAAAAACCACGTATTTTATTTGTTTATTTTCTCACTCGGCTCCTATAAAAGGAAATCGTCCTAGCCGCTCACAGATGCCAGCATCCCCATGCAAGGGGATTGGATTACCAAAGGCTTTACAGAACAATTGCTAGACGAAAGGTTGTGGGTGAACTCCAAGGAAATTAAATACCTTTATCTTGAAAAACACGGGCTCATAATCAGGGCTTCAAAGGAAGACAAACACTCCACCAGGCTGTGAAAATCAGGGTTCCCTTTCAAGAATGGCAAAGAGGCAGTGCCATTGACTTTCAGAACCCTTGGATAATAGGAAGTTTGCTGTCTGGCACAGCGGGAATGGAAGCATGAGACAGCAAGAGTGGGGGTAGGTGGTGGGGATGTGGGGGAGACGACTCTGGGGACATTTCCCTCCCTCTTTCATCTGAGAGGACCCAGTGTGGTTATCCTGGTTCTCTGGTTTCTTTGGAAAGCTCTGAAGGTAGAAATCTGGCTTTGGAAGTTTGATAGCAGCTCAGGGAGATACTTCCAGGAAGCCCCTCCCTAAGCAAATCTTACTGAATACTGGGAGGCAGGGAAACTCCAGAGAATTGATAGAAAACAGAATGCAAACAGAAAACAGGTAAATGGCAACCTGACCAGTCTACAACTAAGAAAGGTAGCCATTCTGAAGACGATACTCACCTCTCTCTGGAAACTGGGCCATCAAGCTACACATCATTGATTCAAACATCTGATGCCAAGTCCTGTGGAGAAAAAGTGTGCCTGATATGAGCTTGTAACCTGTATGTAGAACCCCTCATCCTTTCACTTTGGAGGTTCTGGGCAATAAAGCCAGTTTTCAGGATGCCAGTTAAGTCCTGCAAGCATGTAGTATATATAGTCTGATGGTCACAGAGTGATGAGAGAGTTGGTGTGCTGTGAAGGCTGAGGGCTCTGCTTTTAATCTGGATTTGGGTGTGGAACCTTGAGCAATATATGTGAATCCTGCACTTGTGTTTCCTTGCCAGGAAAATGGAGCCACAAGCCGTCAAGGGCAACTACAAGGTCAGAGTTAAAATAGTTGTCAAGGGCAGAGTTAAAATCATTAGCACTGAACTTTCCTCATTCTAATACTAGTAAACACTCATAAAGGGTGGCCTTGTATTTTCAGAGAACATAACTTTGCCAGTAGACTTATTTAGAAATGACCTGTAGCTATGGAAAGTTGGACAACCCAAGTTCTTTGTCTTTTTATGTTTTTATATAGTGGGAAGAATGGGTCTCCTTTCTAGCCTGTTTAATAATTGAAGAAAATTGCAAGTGGTTTGAAAAATGAGATGCCTCAGCCTGTATTATGAGACATTATGAGGTACCTCTCCCACCATGAGTTTTAATACATTGCAAAATTTCTCAAATGCTTCTCCTGTTTTGTGTCCTTTTTCCTTGTTTTTCTCTAACTGCCCTTTCCAGAATCTGCTAGGACTAGGTGAAAGATGTCAGAGTGAGGGCAAGCAGAAATNGCGAGCTTTCTGCCTCATTGTGCCAAGCCACACAAATAAGACAAGTCACTGGGAAGGTCATGTAGGTTAGTCTATACATGCTAAAGGAGGGGTTGCTGTTTACAANGAAGAATCCCNTGGAGACAGCCCCATCTGATATATCCACATGGCTGTAGGAGGATGTGGCTCTAAAATGGTTGAGAGCCATATGGATCTAAGAATCTATGTTTGCATCAGATGCTGGCACTGCCCAGAGCTTTGGACCTAGACAGTGCCTAGCTCATGGAAAATGCACCATAAAGATTTGTTGATGAGCAGCAAAGAGAACATAGGATGTCACCTGTTGAGATCATGGCACTCGTCTGTCCTTTCTCTATACCTTTCTCTACTGTAGCTACCCCACACCCACCTACAAACCATTGTTCCAAAAGAGAGCAACATGTCTCGGGTACAGATAGATGCACTGTTACTTGGAATTCAGTGAGGGCTTTGGGGTGAGGAGTTAAGTCTACCTGAGTCTAAGAAGCGATTCTTAGCTAGACAGAAAGGAAGGGAGGCAGGTGGGTGAGTGGGATTCAAGTCTCTTCACTGCAGTAACTCCTGATGATGTCTGTTCCCCCTTCATAGTTCCAGAGACAATGAAAGTAATGCATTTGCATTTGGGAGCTAGAATTTGTATCTGTGGGCAATCTGTGAGTGACACCAGAGTTAGTATTTCACCACCCAGAGATTTGTGAGGAGANTCTGAGTCTATTTCAGCTAATGCACTCTGATTGCTGAAGCATAGCTGAGGCCCAGGCTCAGAGTGTCAGGAGAAAAACCCCAGTTTTAAATCCATCTGTCCGGGTGGCTGATATACCATCCCATCTACAGAAGGGGATAGAGGCAGTGACTGGATGACTTCCTGGTCCCTCTTGCAGGTGCTGCGGCATCTGTAAGGGCAGCAAGGACCTTGCAGGCTGGAGCAAATTCATCCCCAGCCCCTGCTGATGAATGGCAGAGTGCTGTGGAAGGCATTAGACTTCTAGGGGGATGACTGATGGCAGTGCTAAACAGAACGGCCTCCCTCTCTGAATGTGCCCCTCCCCCTCCACTCCATCTGTTTCTCAATTCTCACTCTGCCAGCAATCTATTCTTGCTTCTACTTTCCAATAACTTCCTAAAGGCATGGCTGGTATACAAGTCTCACTCTGAAGAGGAGGAAGAGGCCACTCAGCCTNGAGTTGGCATGCGAGTGCCAGCACCTATGATTAACAGGCCGGCCCTGAAAGTCCAGAAGCTGGGAAAGAAAGATAGGGAGTGTTTGGGTGTCTCATGGCCTCTACCAGCATCCTATTAAAATCTTAGCTCCTTCTGAAGCTTGTCCAGACCAAATCAGAGTCACAGTCNTCCCAGCACAGACCACATGTTCCTTTCTTCCCCTCCCCCCACCCCTATCCAACATGGAAGGTCTATGTCATGGATTAGTCAGATCCGTGCTCNGCCCCCTTCCAAAGCTCTGGACCACCTGCCTGGAGCCCTCACTGAGAGCTGCCACAGTTTACAGTTACCACATATAGAATTTGATGAGGAGATGAATATGGATCACAGTGTGGGTCCAGGGCTTTGTACAATGTAGGCCTCTACATCTGGGCTGTCTGTCTACTTTTCTTCTAGTCATTTGTTTCTCTTCATTTTGTATGTAGGTCTATGTGTGTGCATGGGT
>LZPO01027524.1:163686-184303 GCA_001675575.1 Neotoma lepida | reverse complement strand
TGTTTGCATGAGTGTAGGTGCAATGAGTGCCTGCATGTGTGTGTATGTGAAGGTTCCGAGGCTGATCTCTAGAACCTTCCTTGATCATTTTCCTACTTTCTTCTTCTTGAGGCCTGATCTCTCAAACCCAAAGCTCACCAATACCTGCTTTTCTTTCCAAGGCTGAAATTACAGGCAAGCAGCCACATACACCTGGCATTGATGTGGGGTTCTTGGGATCTGAACTCTGGTCCTCTTGCTTTCAGGACAAGAGCTTTAACTGTTCAGCCACCTCCCCAGTCCCTTCTTGTCATTTTTTTCTTGAGTACCTCTTATGGGCCACATCCCATGATCGTGGGGTAGAAAGTTACACAATGCATGGTTCTTCCCAATGAACTTGGTCTAATGGGAAATCTAGATACATAAACTTAGACCCGTGATTATTGTGTTCACATAATTGGAATGATGTACAATGTGTCACTAGTGAGGCATAAAAGCAATAGACCTGACAGAGTTGTGTATGATCAAATAAGCCACCAAGATAAAGTGGCCCTGGAGTTCAGTGATAAAAGGTCAGGTTAGCTCTGTGTGTGTGTGGAGGGGGAAGTGCGCACACGTGCCTCCCTGTAGAGATGCTGGACTAGTTATTTTTGCAGCACTGTTACCAGATAACCTGACAGAAACATCTGTAGGGAGGAGAGTTTTAATTTACCTCTCAGTTTCCAGGGGATTCCAAACTGTGTCGGGAAGGCAAAGAAAGGCACAGTTCAGTCCCCTGGAGCTTTAAGTGGTGCACATTCACATGGCAGCCAAACAGGAAGCATCGAGAGGCCAGTCAGAACCAGAGGGGGCCTCACCTGCTAGGAACCCATTTCTGCCAGCTGAGCCCCACATCCCAAAGGTTCCACAGCCTTTTGCAAATGGTGCCACCAACTAGAGACCAGGTATTCAAATACATGAGCCTGTGGCTAATATTTCAGGCCCAAAGCCACAGAAGTGCTCAAGAGGAGTCAGAGTACACAGACAGGTTTGTGGAAGCTGTGCTGGGAAATGCAATAGTTCTGTATTGCTAGAGATGACGTCACAGGTTTTACATCTCNAAAAGATCAGTTTTGTGGAGGGTGGAGCAGAACAGAAAACGGCTGCATGCAGCGACATTATTTTGAAATTGCTGTAGAAGTTCAGGCAAGGGTGGGGAANACTTGAAGGTGGTGGGATGGATAAGGAGAAGGAGATTGTTTGGGAGAAAGACAGCAGGACTTGGTGATAACCAGTGTTGGGAGGAGAGGCAAGAGACCAAGAGCAAACCCAGGTGACTGGCGAGGCTGGGAGAGAGCATGGAGCACTGGTTTAAAACCCAAAGAGCCAAGAAGGGGAGTGTGGTCGACAGTGCCCACTGCTAAGAGAGCTTGTGTAAGATCAAGGGTAGGAAATTTCCGTGAGCTGAGAAACAAAACGTGGAGAGTGATTTCAGAGGAGCAAGACAACATTGCATTCAAGGAGAGCTGGTTAACAGGACTAGCAGAAGTAAATCCAGATTGGTGAATTCATTTTCTCCTTCAGGTACAGTATCCAGGGCCTAAAAGCTTCTCAGGTGTTCAAAATTATGTTTGAAGTCTGGGAAAAAAAATATTGGCTTCCCAATGCACAAAGAAAACTTGCAAAATTAAATTAAGACATGTTTAATTAAATATCTCCAAAATGGAACATTGTTCCAACTTCATTAATTTTTAAATTTAATATTCATAAAAGCTGCATCACATTTAGACACAATTTTGGGGTTAGATTTTCTCATTTCGCAAACATTCCCTTGTATGCACAGTGATGGCTGAGAAAGCACAGCCAATTGGAAATTAACTATTTCTTTCTCCTCCATAAAACCAGAAGAAAAATATTTAAATGAATTTAGTTGTAAGATGTTGGGTGGGTTTTCTTCTACCTGCTTTTGTTTGGGACAGAGTCTCCAAGTGTGTTTTAAGAACTTTNAGAGTGACTGAAAAGAATACTGAAACAGACAGCTCTTTTCAGAGAAGAGGGAGAAGGGGCATTGAGTAGACAGAACTGGAGTGGTCAGGAGTCTGAGAAGGGAAGGNCATGAACTGGAAAGAGCCNATGGCGAGGGAAAGATGGGAAGGTTCAGGAGGTGACTGACAGGGAGGTAGGGAGTGCAGCCACGGGGCCCAGATGGTAGAGTGAGGCCCAGAGAGGAGAAGAAACACCCCTTCTGGGAACAGGAGGGAACTAGGAGGCTCTAGACTTTTTCTCCATTTCAGGTAGATCTATCTTCAAGTGATAGGGACAGCTTGGAGTGTCCCAGCATTATCCGAAGCCTCACTTTACCTGGGCAGGTGACCATCCTTACTATCACTCAAGTCACTCTTTTCACTGGGCTGGCTGGAGAAGCTAGGGCTTCGAGGGTTCATGGGCTGTACCAATGTCTCTCTCCTCATCACTCCNTATCCATGGGCTGGGGCTCCAGCCTGCAAGCCCCAGCCAGACCCTTGGACATACCCATTCTTTTTTAAGAGCCCCATTCTATTCCATCCCTGCATCCATGTGGATCCTGATATTCTTGGAGTCCAATGCCTTCTGTCCCTGGTGGCCCAGGTCAGAGAGGCTGGTATTCAAACAAACCCTAACTACTCTCCTCCCTATTTTTAAGATCTTCTGTCTTGGATTAATCAAGATAGAGGCTCCTGCATTGATTGGTGTAGATTAGGAAGAGCTGACTATGGGACTCTGTAGACCAGAGAGCGTGGTCTGCCTGATGTATTGCTTATGTGAGGCTTTGGGCCCACTGGAAGTGGATCATCAGCTAGGTAGAGAATGCCACTATGCTGTGTTGTTAAACAAAAGCAAAACCAAAAAAACCCGGACACCTACCTGGGCTTTGTGGTGGGAAACCCAAGGCATCTCGAAACGGCCAGGTAGGGATATTGTGCCAGCTTTCCAAGCTGCAGAGGTAGCATCCGATTCCTGTTCCTTTCTGTGGAGCATCTTAGGTGGTGCTCTCCCTGACTACAGCATAGCTGCATGCCCCATGACAACTTAACTGGAGATCAGACGTGAATAATCCCAAAGAGCACAGGACGTAAGCCTCCAGGTCGCCAATTTCTTAGATAAAAGAAGCTTCTTGATCCCTGATTGTGGTCCTCCTTCAACCAAACATCCCATGTGTCCATCTGACACTTCTCTTAGTTTGGTTTCTCTACAGCCAAAGAAAGCATCAAGTTGTGGGGCTGAACCTATCAATGCTGCAAACTGAAATGGCCATAATCATTCTACAAATATCTATCAAGATATCTCCAGATATCTTGCTGGGCAAGGAGGGTATGATCCAACTGTAAAGAAGTTAAAAATGCATAAATGCTTCCAAAGACAACAGTTTCAAACTAGTTGTAGGCCTGCCTAGCCGGGAAAAATTCACCTGAGAAGTTCGTTTCCAATACAGCGTTCTGGAGCCAGTAAGATGGCTCAGCAGGTGAGGGTGCTTGCTGCTAAACCTGATGGCCTGGGTTCGATTCCCAGGCCTACATGGCAGAGGGCGAGGGCCTGCTGCTGAAGGTTGTCCTATGACTTCCATATGTACTCTGTGGCACATATGCAGGGTATGTGAGCACACACACTGACACACAAATAAATAGATATAAGAAATAATGATAAAATAGAGTCCATCTTCAGACATACTGATTCATTAGGTCTGGAGAAAGGGCTGGTGATCTTTCCCAGGAGTTTCTCATAGCAGCCAAGTTTGGGATGCTTTAGTCCAGTAGGAGCAAGAAGTCTTACTTTCCAAATAAGCTTAACATTTTAGCCCCTTCTCTCAAGTGTCCAGGTCCAGGATTATTTCAGGACTTGGAGGGTTGGGATTTTGGAATACTGGCTGGCTGAGTATCCCCTAGCCTGAAAATTTAACACTTAACATCCTCTGAAATCTAAAATTATTTGAGCATTGTGTATATATATGCTCAAATGCTTCAGGTTTCAGAGTTTTGGATTAAGGATGACCAACCTATAATATTCTGACTCTGGCAAGCATGATTCTTTCTATATTTTTATATACCAAAACACATTGTAAAGAAAATTAGCTGGAAGTTTTAGAATCTAAGACATTTTCGTGTCATGTCAGTACGAGCTAAATCAGATCGGGCTTGAACTTTCCTGTAAGATAGTCCTCTGTTCCCGGCCTAGTACGGCCTTGTGGTTTTTCCAGTCTCCCTCATTCACAGCTAGGTCGCCTTGCTCCCTATTTACAGCAACAACCCTGCTTTTTTACAATCAATGAATTAAATCTTTTCCAGGAATGAATGAGTCTGGGAGACCATCTCCAAGACTCCATTCCAATTGTTGAAGTGACTTTTGCATTGTTGTGGTGGGTCTTCCCACTCTCTCAAAGTAATTTTCACTTCTTATCACTCTCTTCTAGGCCTGGGAATGGAGAATATTGGTGGAATCTTTGTGGTTCTTATTTGTGGCTTAATAGTGGCCATTTTTATGGCTATGCTGGAGTTTTTATGGACTCTCAGACACTCAGAAGCATCAGAGGTAAGCTTCCCATGGCTTCCAAAGGCTTCCAAAGGCAAAGCACCAACAGCAGTGTGAAACTCACTGGCTCCTGCACAGGACCTGCAGAATGCTCCNAGAGGGCGCACATGACAGGACAGGACAGTGGGAACAATTTTAGTCCCCAGAGTAAAAGATCTCTGAGTAGATACTGTCATGTGTTGGTTTTACAACCACAGAAAGGGCTCCAGATTTTCCTTTGACACAGCCATCAAATTAATATGTAAGGAAAGATGTTTTATAAACAGCAGACTATATAATATTGTGTGTGTGGAGGTGGGGGTAAAAGTACCAGGTCACGCATGTGAAATAGGACCTAAGACCTTCCATTTTGACTATCTTTATCTACAGATACAGGCGAAAACCCTCAGAGACATCCCAACTTAAAGGAACCAAGAGGTTCATCTTCTGTCTCAGGGATTTTAATAAATTTAATTCTCTAGTTGTGGCTTAAAGGCTGGGTTAATATCTACTTTGCACCTATGGAAAGTCTGAGAAGAAGGGATACTTTGACCCATTGGTCCTCCCTCCCTCCCCAGGGAAGACACACAAATCCTTGCATGTTAATTGCACTGTGAGACTTTTCCTTTTTTTCGTTATATTAGCCTCTCAGCTGTGGATCTTCCTTAAGCCCCCTCCTTTAACTGTTGCTGGGGAAATATCTCCTGACTGTACAGACCACATCCTTGGAACCCTATGGGATACCACCTCATAGGGGACCTCAACACAACATCACTGCCTGCCAGGCCTTGGGCCGTCTGTGGTCAGCTTTTTTCCACACTGTCACCCGTTCTTCTGCCCTATGCTCCTCCATGAAGAGAGTTTGATTTTATTTTACACTCCCCCCAAGAAATGAAGAGTGACCAGCCCCTGTCTAAAACCCTACCTAAAGACGTAATCATCGGGCCAGCTGGCACTGCAGCAGGGGGCGCCACACTCACAGTGGCTCTGTCTGATCCTACCATTCCTCCTCTATTCTAGGACTCTGCTCTCTCTTCTGTTTCTGTTTATCCTCTCTCCAAAATCCACAACTGTGCCCCAGTTCTTCCTTTTAAAGAGTAGTAATGTCACTGTCACCTTGCCCTATACCAGCCTTCTCCTGAGCTAAGGATATCTGGTTGATTGATTGATTATTATTTATTTATTGGTTTTTTGAGGCAGGGTTTCTCTGTGTAACAGCCCTGGCTGTCCTGGAACTTGCTTTGAAGACCAGGCTGGCCTCGAACTCACAGAGATCCGCCTGCCTCTGCCTCCCGAGTGCTGGGATTAAAGGCGTGCGCCACCACCGCCCAGCGACATTTGATAACAGTGTTACTTTCCATTTCCTCGACTCCCTCTCAGCTCTTGACACCATTCCGACTCGGCTTCTCTCCACCCCAGGAAGGACCCTTGCCCATTGTGTGACCCCTTCAGCAAAGGACAAACCAAAGGGAACCCATCATTCCCAGGCTCTCCTGTCCTTTTCCTTGTTCAACATGAGATCTCTTGGGTCCCCTGGTACTTCTGCCTCCACTTCTATTCCCGTCTTCCTTTGCTCAGTCCTTAAATGCTGCTAACATTTATATATTCCATATGAGTCTGCTCGATGAGCCTTTCACTCCCCAGTGAAACCTTCCCTGTTTCTTCTCCTGTCTTCTACTCTGGATCAGCAGAGCCACCCCAGCACCACTGTAACACTGACATAAAGTGCTTACATGCCACGCTGCAACAACTATAGACATGGAGCTACTTGGATGTAAGGACTGCCTGTTACCTCTGTATATCCATGACAAATCACAATGCTTGACCCACAGTAGATGGTAAATGCACGTTATGATATTCTTGTCACATGGACTGGATTAAGCAGGCGGCAGGGGTTTCGTTGCCATAGTAATTATTAGAAGCACAGAGGGGTTTAGTGATTTGCCAAGAATCTTCTGCTCTTTAGTGACAATAATGGGTCTAGAATCAGTTCTGAAAGCCTAAGTGAGGCCATACTCTATGAGGTGCTATCTGCAGCTGCTTCCGTGGCCTGTTTCTCCCAAGAGCTCAGGCAGGGTCTGGATTTACATTGACATTCAGTGAGCCTCAGACTGCTCTGATAGCTAGCATGAAAAGGAGGCTGGATTGGCTGTGTGGCTCTGGTATAGTATGTGTACCATTGATAGAGCATGAGGAGGAGGAAGCTTCTTCTGCCATCATATTCCAGTAGTACCGTTCTGACCTCAGAGAGGAAAACACAACCAAATGTGCTTGGGCTTTGGAGTTAGGTAGGTTTCAGTTCTAATTTTCAGTGGGATACTCAGTAGTCNGTTCTTTACAAAACACACAATATTTCCTGAGTTCCTACATACATATCTTCGAAATGGATATTATAATATTAGTGATAGCAACAATAGTAACACAAGTTCATAATTCTTTATCTACTGGTCCTCAGACCCCAAAAGCTAGGAATGGTCCAAGCCCTTTGTAAGTTTGATGCAAATGTATTTCTCCACAAAGTCTGATTATGTGCACCGTCTTCATTGCACTCAGTGTGAACACACAAACATTTTGCTGTAGAAATAGCACTGTGTTCAAATATGGAGTTTGTCCCAGCCCCACTGGGGGTTAAACATCATATGGTGTTTGTGCATCATAATGCCTTTCTAAGATCCAGAATATTCTGAGTTTTGAAACACAGCTGGAGCCAAGTGTTTCCCAGGAGGAGACTGTGGACCTGCAGATGTAGCAGTTTTTCAGTGATTTTCAGGATGCATCTTCTCCAACCATTGGCAACTTCACTCAGGACAGCTAAAAGGAAGTCAAGGCTGTGTTGGCTTTTGGCAGTGGTAGTCCTGTTGTGTTGACAGAGCTGAAAGAGAGAATAGGGAAGAACAGGCAGCTGCTTCCTCCCACCGTGTTTCCAGAATGTTCCTTTACAGCTCGGACAACTCAACGGGTCGTGATGGCTAAAAGACATGGGAGTCTTTGGGCTGAAGACAAAATGAACAAATGATGAGCTTTTCAAATACCAGGGAGACTAAAAAAAAAAGAGAGAGAGAGACTAATATAGACCAGAGTGTTTGTTTGAAGTAGGTTTCAAGATCCCCATTTATCGGAGGTCAACAGATGAAATTCTCAGGGGTAGAAACTAAGCAGATTAGGAGTTAGTGGAAATGTACCAAAATGGTACCCTATCTTTCCCAAGATGCTGAGGTTGCTCTTTGAAGGTGGCCAAAAATTGGGCATCATCTAGCAGGGCTGTTGAATGAAGACTGTTGTGTGGAGGGCTTTTGAGCCTTAAACAGGGGTGGGAATGAGGCCTTCATTTAACTTTCATACCTGACATGACAGTCTGTCCTAACACCGTATGCCTAGAGAACCCAGGAGACTCTTGAGGCCTGTTCTGAGTGGCTATCTGTAACTTCCATTGTCTCCCCCAGGTGTCTGTGTGTCAGGAGATGGTGACAGAGCTGCGCAGCATCATCCTGTGCCAGGACAGTATCCACCCCCGGCGGCGGCGCTCTGGAGGCCTGCCACCTCAGCCCCCGGTCCTGGAGGAGCGCCGGCCCCGGGGTACAGTTACGCTCAGCAATGGCAAGTTGTGTGGCGCCGGGGAGCCCGACCAGCTGGCGCAGAGACTGGCCCAAGAGGCCGCCCTGGTGGCCCGCGGCTGCACGCACATTCGCGTGTGCCCAGAGTGTCGCCGCTTCCAGGGCCTGCGGGCGCGACCATCGCCGGCCCGCAGTGAGGAGAGCCTGGAGTGGGACAAGACCACCAACAGCAGCGAGCCCGAGTAGTGGCGGCGAAGGACCACGGAGCCAGGCGGGGAGGCGGGAGGGCTGACTTTACAACATCCTTCTCTCCCCCCCGGATTCAAGATTCAATCACTTTACAAAGCGATCAGAGCCTGATGCCCCAGCAGGAGGTGGATCCTGCCCTGTGGGAGCCGGTCTATCCAAGACGTTGCATCCACGCGGCAGAGATGCTGTCCCCTGTGGGCACAAGGACCCATCTCCTCCCAGAGGGCCTCTCTTTCACACCCAAATAACATGGAGTCTGGGTAATGTGGCCCTGCCGGGAGAAGTCCAAGATATTGATGGCATCATCAGTTGAATTCCCCCCTAGGAAGGGGCCATTGTACCCTGGGTCTAGTTCTTAACAGGAAAAAAAAAATTAAACTCAACAGGGAAGTTTTTCTTTTCTGAATTTGTATATTTTTGTTAATGTCCTTTTCTTTCCTCTCCTGGTTTTCTTTTGTCTCTTCTGGTTCACTTGTCTTGTGCTTTGGGATGGGGGGTGTGGATTGGGGAAGTCTGACACCTCTCTCTCTCTCTCTTTCTCTTTCTTTCTCTCCTTCCCCCTCTCTCCTCTCTCCTTCTCTCTCTCCCTCCCTCCCTCCCTCCCTCCCTTCTTCTCTTTCTCTCTGTCTCTTTCTCTCTGTCTCTGTCTGTCTCTCTATCTTTCTCTCTCTCTCTGTCTCTCTCTCTCTGGCTTTGGATCTGCTGGTGCACAGGGTTTTAGGTGCTGACCCCCTCACGTCATGTGGTGTTTGGTGGTCTCCCTGAGTGTAAAGGGCCTTGGGTGAAAGTCTATCAAGCCAACTTGCTAAATGCCAGAAAAAAGCAGTCAGCCTGTAGCCTACCAGAAGACACCTTGAAATGCCTGGGGTTCCAAGGATTAATCTGGCTTTTCTTTCTCTTTCTTTCCCTATTTTCATCTCTGAAAACAGAAGGGAGACAGAATATGCAAAGCATGCAGGACACTATGTAAGGAGTAAGGAGGGTGTGTGTGTGTGTGTGATTTTCCCATAGTGTGGTCTTGGCTTCCATTGCAAGGTATTACTCAGAGAGGAGGAGGGTCAGGGCCACCTGTTTGTGGGATGGACCCTTTACAATGGCATCTCTTTTCAGCTGAACTCAGTAGCTGCCTATGAAGCACTACCCCCAAGGCTCCTATGGATTGGGTGATTTTNAGTTTAATTTTCTTTTGGAATCCAAAGAGGACTTCCCCTTGGTGTACAGGGCCAGCATGGAGCTGGAGTGCGGCCTGAGAGAGCAGTCTGTGGCCTGTCTCTTATACACATCTAGATGTGTATAAGAGACGTGTGTGTGTGTGTGTGTGTGTTCATGCTCCCATACGCGTGTGTACCCAAAGCATACATGCATACGTTTAGGAATCAGAAAGACCTTACATAGCCAACAACATGCCTTGTTCCTGGGAAAGAGCAGAGTCTTTTAGCCTGTCCCTGGCTGAGGAGCTAGGAACCATAAAACCAGATCTCAGTGTGGCCAGTAGCATTCCTCATGTAACTAAAGATGAAGTGTCTGACTTCTGTACTACAGACTGGAAGTCAGCAATACTTTCCCAGGTGTCCAGGGACTGCTCTGCGTGTAGGAGGTTTGCAAGGTCCAGAGTGCTCTCCTGATGGGAGGGCTAGGACTTCCGAGGAGCTGATTGGTGTTTGTGTCATCGCTGCAGAATTCCATGGAGAATTGTCATTTTCTGATGGAAAACAAATTCTATGCAATTTTTGATTGTAAACTTAGACAGTCAAAGAGAGGGATGAACAGCGGCCACCAACTCCACCTTCACCATCACCTTGAGTTGAGCTGAATTCTCGTGGCTCTTGTTCTGAATGTACTAAAATAAAGACGTTTTTGAAGATGCTGAGCCGAAACCCCTGGTTCTGCCTTCTGGATAGGTTGGCATCCTCTCTGTGCTGGGACTGTTTTTTAGAGCTGCCACCCTGGGGCCAAGTTGGAACCCCAATTCTTCTCCGTTCATATAAGAGATGCCCTGTCAGCCCTAAGCTGACCTCTTGCTGGTGACTCCGAATCCCTTTTCATTTTTTTTCTTTAACTGTTCAATGGCAGCAAGCTGTGTGGGACCCTTGAGGTTTTTGTTTGTTTGTTTTTGATTTTGTAATCATGCCTTGTGGAGAAACACAAACTTGGTGGGAAGGGCACTAAAAGGCTGACTGCCAGCAGACCCCAGCGGTGTCACAACTGCTCCAACCTGCAACCCTTTCCCATGCTTCTGACTCCAGGATCTCTCCTGTCAGCTCACATCTTGGACAGGAAGGGTTGTTTTTTAAAAAAAACAAAACTTGTTTTTATGAGCAGGATATCTTGATCAAAAGACACTTTTTTTTTAATGGATTAGTGAAGTAAATGTTCCCACGCATCATTTGTAATGTCTGTTTCCTTCCCTTCGTGGAATAATGATGAGACTGATGGCACTAGGCAGCTTTCCTTAACTCCATCACCGCGCCTTCCTCCAGTTGCTGCGTAAATCTGCTACCAGCTGTTTCTGGTCCTCAATTTGTCTCTTCCATGTTTGACCCATGGGTTATTGGCTTTCTTTCCCATCCTGGGTTTTCTATCTGAATCTGTGTACCGTATAAANCAGTTTTTTCTTGTCTGTTTATCTTTCTTCGACTGGAATATTTATAATAAAACAAACCCTGAAATGTTAGCGGTGGGTGAGAGCTGTTTGGGTTTGGGAAGTGTGATCCCTGTGCCCACCGCCCAGGTGTAAGACTCCAAAAGTGATTAAAACTAGGGACNCACTTGGTATCTTACCCTTCACCTGCCTCTCCCCCTCTCTCTTTCTCTCTCTCCTCTTCTCCCCCTCCTTCTCTCTGCCTCCCTTTTCACTNCCCACCCCTCCCACTCTTTGTTCCAATCCCAGCAAAGTCTAGGTGGCTTCTTTCAGTTTTCAGTTCTGGGAGTCTGAGCCAACTCCCCCCTCCACACATACACCCCTCAAAACGGATATACATGTTAATGGAGTTCAGGTTTGTGGGGTTTTTTTGTCTTCCTAAATGCACTTTCACAGAATAGTCATCTACTGATACCTGGGGTAACTCTAGTCAGATGTCACCCCAGATTCCACTGGGAGCCTGAAGATTACATCAATAAAAATATAATACTTGGCTTGATTTCTTTTAATTGCTCTGCAGGGCCCCAACTGTCACAAGATCTCTACTTCANAACCCAGGTGGGGTGTAAGTTGAGCATGTAGATGTTGGAAAATCTTTTGGCTTCCTCTATTCCGGTGCTCATATGAGAATATTCATGCTGGGCACTTGCCAAGTGTCCCTCTTATTGGTTAGGTGAGACCGAAATATCACGATAGCCAATCCATCTGGGACCGCTCTTGTGAAAGTTCATTAGTTTGGGATTCCAAGGAGTTTAATTTTCTTTTGGAATCCAAAGAGGACTTCCCCTTGGTGTACAGGGCCAGCATGGAGCTGGAGTGCGGCCTGAGAGAGCAGTCTGTGGCCCTCTCATCAGCCTGGTGTTCACAGCAAGGCGAAGTAGTCTGGGAATGATAAGAAAGGTCTAATTCCCTGGCGGGTTGTCAGAGCTCAGGTCATAACAATGAGGTCTGTTTGGAGAATGCACAGAAGGTATCCTGTCTGAAAGCTGGAGCTTCCCATGAGGTCTTCTCATGAGAAAAATGGAATCTTAAGTGGCTTTCAGCTTTGAATAATTCTCCTGCCTTTTAGGAAAGGTGATTCCCTACACACACACACACACACATACACAGACCATTCCCTACCAGGACCAAACTGAGAACATCCTCAGAGGCTGGTAACTTGGGGGCCCTCGGGTATGCCTCAAAGATTGACACTTGCATGTTTTCAAAAGACATGTCACATAGAGGGGGAAAACCATAACTTGAAGGTGTGGCTTCCAGAGGTGTGAGGGTCACCCTCCAAGTCTTAGAACTGGGTGGTCAACAACTTCACTATTATTTAAGAGCGAGGGGAGAGATGTCATGGCATTATTGTTAGAACTTGATCAGTTACATTTCATCGGAGCTTCCAAAGAATGGATGAAATAACACAGGCATCACCATGAGGCTAACAACAGAATTTGTTACAGGAGAGGAAAGAAGGAAATAGATGCAGGTGATGGACTGGAAAACTATTTGTGACTGGAAATGGCGGGAAAGGTCCCAGGAAAGGCTGTAAGGGAACTGAGCATCTAATAGGACTGTCGATTAAGCATGTAAACATCCCCCTAGGTGAGGTGCATGAAGTCATGCAAGGGAATCAAGTACACAGTGGATGATGTGGTGACATGCCAGGATCTCATTTGCAGGTTGGACTATGTGCAGTCCACACTATAGAGAGCAATGTTTCTCCTGCTGAAAAACTAGCTAATGGATCCTGCCTACCCTTTGGTATCCCTCACACCCAATCTAACTTTGTCTCTTGGCTATGTCAGAGAAGTCAGAGGGTGAAAGAGATAGGAGCATCTTGGAATGAGGTGGAAGTTTTTCCCAGGTTTGCAGGAAGTGTTAGATTCTTCTTATTTCCCAACACTACTTTAAATTCTGTGAAACATAGCAAAGAAACAAAAGCCATAGATCAGTACCTTGAGAGGACAAAATTTACCTGTGAGAAAGAGTGGTGGGGTCTGGGGAGATGGCTCAGTTGGTACAGTGCCTGCCTTGCAAGCTTAAGGACTTAAGTTCAAGTCTCAGAAGTCATATAAAAAGTCCAGTGCTGGGGCACTGGAGACATAGCTCAGCAGTTAAGGGCACTTTCTGCTCTTGTAAAGGACTTGGATTTGATTTCACAACTATCTGTCACTCCAATTCTAGGGAACCTATTGCCTTCCTCTGGCCTCCACAGGCATCTGCACACGTNTNATGCACAGACATTAATGCAAGCAAAACACTCATACACATTAAAAAAAATCTTGGGTACCTTGACCAGCACTGGAGAGGTAGAGACAGCTGGGTCTCTGAGAGTCAGCCTAGCCCACTTGGTAAGTTCGTGGGCAGTGAGAGACCCTGTCTAAATGAAATCTATTAAAGAGGACAGCATGTGAAGAATACCACCTGAAGTTGTTCTCTGGCCTACACACACACATACACCAATGCTGGGAAATCAAGACTTTGCTTCACGGCTTTTGGAGTGGAGCATGGTTAATTCAGACTGGTGAATAAGAAGACAGCCTGTGGTTGCCGTGGTTCCTTGTCTGTCTTCCCACGCCCAGCATCCCTTCTGGAGGAAATCTGGCTCTCCTGGGATGCTCACTGTGGTTTTCTGCCACTGTTACTTAGAGATGCTCACCACTATCTCCCTCTCGGGCTTCCTTAAATTGTGTTAGTGGGATTAGCTGCCGAAGCGTCAGCCTCAGCCTGTGAAACGCAGAAAGGCTAGCTGGAATGTGCAGCAGCTGTCTGCAGAGGGGACTCTGAGCTCGTTTATGAAAAGAATCTGTTTAAAATGGGAGGACAGGGGTAAGAATACAGAACTGAAGATGTGGAGCCAATACGAAACTAATGTGGAACAAAATCCTCACATTTCTAACATGCAGGGACATCGGATGGAGCTGCCTTCCTTTTCAGCCCATTAAGACATTCTGTTATCCCTAGCACACAGAGTCTGCCTAGAAACTTATTCTACTTGGATTGCTCTGATTAGATTCTTAGTGGCTTTTCCATTAAAAGTGAGAGAACGTAACTTCTATTTCCGCATCATCTGTAATTCTAGAGTACCAAGTGGGCTGAGAAGCATTTTAAATCATGGAAACTTGGTCAAATGTGAATATCAAAGCAGCGAAGTCACAGGCAGGCAAACAGCTCAGGCCAGTGTTACCAAGAGACTGTGTACCTACCGCTCTCCTGTGACAAGACTTCAAACTAGCTTAGAGAGGATCAGATAAAAAGAGTTCTACATGAGACAAAGTTATGTTTCTTTGCGGATCCTCCAACCTCATTTTCTATAAACTAAAACCTGATGGGGTGTGTGTGTGTGTGTGTGTGTGTGTCCATTGAGTGTGGCATGTAGAGCAGTTTACCAAAAACATGGATGTTTTGGTCATTGTGTCTGTCTGTAAGGTATGTGTGAATATCAAGTGTGTAAAAGTGTTGTGCATGTAATATGTTTACATTCTCTCTGTGTATTAGCAAATACTTGCAGGTTCATGTCAATATGTTTGTGAGGGGGTGAGGTATGTGTGTGTGTGTGTGTGTGTGTGTGTGTGTGTGTATAGCAGTTTAGCATAGATGAGTAGGTTCTTGACAATGGGTTTAAAGGGTATATGTGAGTGTGTAGTGTGTGTCCATGGAATGTGTGCGGTGTGTATGGGATGTGGTGTGATGTGTATAGTATATGTGGAGTGTGTGTGGATGGTGTGAGAGCATGTGGTGTGGTGTGGTGTGTGCTGTGGGAGTGTTCAATGTGTATGACAGTTTAGCACAGACCATGCAGGTCCTTTCCCGTGTGTCAGTGTGGTATAAATATATATGGGAGAAAGTTGGGTGGTGTTTGTGTGTGAGTGCAAGTGCATGTGGCAGTGTAGCACAAACAGATATGCTGGGTCTTAAACGATGGAAGACAACCTCTTAGCACTTGGGCCTTTATCCAGTGCTTCTGGGCAACATACTTGGGCAAGACTTTTGGCTTTCAACCACTGAGTTCTCATTTAATAGCCTTCAGTGTCATTTATTTCTGAGCTTAATGTCCGTGCAGATTCATGCAGCAGGAAGTAGCTTTCCCTGTTCTCAGCTGAGTGAGAACTGTGCCTCAACTGATTTCGTAAATCCTACTGCTTGCCACTTTTGTCAGCTGAAGCCTACCGTTCCTCCAGCTTGAGTGAGCAGCCCGGTAGAGTGTTTTGAGGTGGTGTGGCCGAATGCAGCCAGAGAGGAGAGGATCAGGGAACAAGCTCTCCACCCAAGACTCATCCACAGCCTCACCCATTCCAGACAGAAGACCATCTTCAAACCAGCCCAGCAATGGGCTTATTAAAGGTTGAGTGTTCCGACTGGGTAAGAAGATGAAGAATTCAGAAACATTTTAGTTCAGATAGTCTGTCTTTTGTTTAATGGGCCAGCAGAGTTGCTGAGGCTGCTGTTGTTTGAAGAGAATCCAAGGCTCTCCTGGATTTCAGCCTTCTGACAGTTCTTCACTTCCCTTCCACTCTATGCAAGGATCCCTCTGCAATTTATCTTTTGATGTCAAGCTGTTCTTTCTGCCTTTGCTCCGGTAGTTCCTACCTGCTTGTGGGGCCATCTCTGCATTGCCTAAGTTCTCCCATGTTTAAGCCCTGGCTTAAATACTATTTCCCCAATGAGAGCATCCAGGGTAAAGAGAGCCATCTCTTTCTTCCTGACCATGCTGGGCCTCCCTTTATGATCCCTCTTTGTCCTATACATGACACATGTTGTCCCCACTTCCCCCCACCTTTCCTAGCAAGCCCTTCAAGACTACAGAGAAGCATGCCTTTCATTACTTCACAGGGGGTAGGATTCCCAGCACACACTTGCTTCCTATAAATGAATGCATGAATGGATGAGGTAAATCTGACAGAAAGCAAATACACGTAAAAATGCAACCAATGTGAAAGTGAGTGGCAGGGATATGCTAATGCACCCTTGATTCGTAGCGACCAAGCCAAGAACAGCTTAATAATTCATAGCAAGCAAAAATGTGACTTCATTCATTTTTCTGGGCATGAGGCCTGTGGGGAAAGCAAAGTAATAATACTTGTAGGCGGCTAGGGGTCTACTCAGAGGGTAGGCAGGGAGTGATGTTTACTTCCTACTGTCTGCCTGTCTTCCACACAGGCTACAGGAATCCAGTCTCCTGACTCTTAAACCTGTTCTGAGAAAATCAGCCAGCTTTCTCCCTTCTCCCCTCATTATCCTAAAAAAGGAAGAAAAAAAATACTCAGATGAAACTATCAAAACTTGGGTTGTGGATATCCACTTTAATGGATAGTCCATCTGAGTGACAGTTGCTCAGAAATGGTATTCTTTACCAAACAATTGAAATCAACCCGGGACCCTCAGTATTCACTAGGAAAAGACCTTACTTCCCCCTGGTGATTTGGTTTAATACATGAACACAGCATCNTGGTTTGAAGGACAGCAAATTATAGTCCTAGCATTTCAAGTATTTGTAAGGGGAGGTCTGGCCCACATTGACAAGTTCAGAAAATGCTGCCCTTTTCTTAAATGTTGATGTTTAGATGGAAGAAAAGAGAGGCCGTGAAGAACCGACATTTCCCGGGTAAGGTCTACACTGCAAACACATTTGTTCATGTAATCCTGCAAGTAGCGTCCCCCCTCTGGCTCCCTGTGAGCTAAATCTTATTATTTCCAGACTGGCAAACAAAAGCTTCTGAAAGTGAAATATCATTCCCAGAGTTCTGTAGCCAGGGAAAGGCCAGCCTCCAACTCCCAGGTCAAGGGCAAAGTTCTTGTTCTTCGCAGAACTGGGACCCGTCCCTCAGTAGCACGTCATCTGAGCTCACCTGGATAGAATGCTCCCTCCAGAAAGGACAAAGACTTGGCAAGGGGCCACATTAGCTTATTTTTTCACCAGGTAGGACTTCTGCTTTTTGTTGGTGATATAGATAAATCTCTCTGACTCTATAATTCTGTTTGTCCCTGATATTTTTGCATTTTGTTTTTGATGCAGTTTGCCTCTATAAATGCTCACAAATATATATTACTCAAGAGGTGGAATTGTATTAGAAGAACCTTTTTATTAAAGTCTCTTACAATTTTTTATTATTATTAATAACCATGAAGGTTTGTGGTTTGAGCGTAGCTGTATCAACTGAGCCAAGACAGTTATTTAGTTGAAGTGAGCATCCAGCGGTTTTGATATCCCCCCCCCTCCACAGTGTAAGAAAGTCAGGATCAGTGATCAGAAAAGAAAATCCAAGGAAAATCGTGTATGGCCTTTCAAGATCTAAGTTTGCCATCTGACTTGAGTATCTGGAAGGTTCTCCAGCAGTTGGTTGCTTCATTTTTGACCATGAGGATCACACCCAAGCCATTGTGACTAAAAGTGCAACTCTATAAATTTGAAATAATAAGCCTTTACTGAGTGCTATGCTTACACTGGCAGGGAAGGGGGGAGACACTTGTGGTACAGCCAAAAGGTATGAAGATGGATGAGGTAAGCCAGAAAAGGTGGGAGGCTCTATCTGGTAGAGTTGCTAGAGCTGACAGTCCATTCTGCTCAGAGACAGACAACAGAAGGGAAAAAAGCCATGTGTGCACCTGTCACTTGAATATGTGAGTTAATGTTATCAGTTATAAATTAATTGTATCATAGATAATTCTTTTTTCTGTAATGTTTTTATTTTAAATGCATTTTATGCACTATATTTTGATCATATTCTTTCTTCTCTCAACTCCTCCCAGATCCTCCCCAACTCCCTACCCATCCAATTTCATATTCTTTCTCTCTCTCTTAAAATAAAAGGAAAAAATGAAAAATGAAAATCAAAACAGATATATAAACTAAAAAAAAAACCAATAAGATTAAAAAACATATTCAAACGAAACAAAAAGCACACACAACAAAACACGGAGTCCATTTTGGGTTGACCAACTACTCCTGGGCATGTGGCCTGCCCTAGCATGTGGACTTTGCGTCCACTTCCCTCTCTCAGTGCTGACACTTTGTCTGGTTTGAACTTGTGTTGGTCTTGTACTTGCTGCCACAGTCTCCACGAGTGCGTATACGTATCAGTCCTGTAGTGTCCGGATGACTGTGGGAGTCTGTGGGAGTCCAGTTCCAACCTGCTCCCACCTATCGAAGGGTTCTTGGGTGGAGGAGAGAGGAATTAGGAAATATTAGGTAGAAAGATAGACCTAGACGACAAGGAGAAAGACAGAGACACAGGATAGCTTTGGGAGGGCCTGAGTCAATACCCAACAGCCCAGAACTTTATTCAAAAGGGCTTTTTATAACAATGCCAAGGGGAGAGGCAAAAGACCTCCCCCTTGCAAGATCAAAGCGCACTGTACAGCCAAGTGTAGACCCTTCCAAACACCTGGTAAACAAGCCCGTGGTCAAATCATCTCATTATACCACCCTGTTGGGTAAAGCAAGCTCAGATTCTCTGACCCTGAGTAAGGTCTCACTAGAGAGCCTCTGTGGACTCCCACAGATGGCACTTTCCTGGGAGTCATCCATCACCTCTGGTTCTTACAATCTTTCTGCTTCCTCTTCCCCATAGATCCCTGAGCCCTGATGGGGGGGGTTTCAGAAAACATCCCATTTAGGGCTGAGTGTTCCACAGTTTCTGTCTATACACAGTCCAATTGTGAGTCTCTGTGTTAATTACCATCTACTGCAAGAAGAAACTTCTCTGATGAGGGTAGAGTGATGCTCTGATCTATGGATAAAACACTATGTCAATAGGAGTCATTTTATTGCTATTTAGCAGAATAGTAGTAGGTTTTGTCCTAGAATTTATGACCGATCTAGTCTCAGGTTCTTGGCCACTTTAGCAGTGTCATGGGTGGGTTCCATGTCATGGAATGGGCCATAAATGCAATAAAAAGTGGTGGCTTATTTTTGTGCCACTATGGCACCAGTATGTCTTGCAAGCTTGTCTCTGTTGTGGGTGACAGGATTGGTAGCTGGGTTAAACTGATGATTCCTTTTCTCTCTAATAGCATGCACAGTGTCTTCCAGCACATGAATGCTAGTCAGTAGGGGTGAAGCTTCTGGTTGCCTACCCTCCCCCACTCAATTTCTCCATATTCAGTAACATAAGTAAGTTGTGTATTCAGCAGTAGGGCCTTACCATTAGATTATGGAATTAACTAATAGACTTGGCAATAGCCTGTGATATTTGGGACCCATTTGGCCAACAGCTTACCAGGATGTAGCCCATTTCACAGGTAATTCTTATATTTGGTTGGAAGTCAGTTTTATTGGAAGTTAGTTGATAGCATGGTGATGAAGATTATATAAAGAGAATTATAATAGTAATAGTAGCTGTAGGGCTGGGGTGCTAGCTCAGTCAGAAAAGTGCTGGCCCTCTCAAACACAAGGACCAGAGTTCAATCCTAAGTACATAAAAATCCTTTGTGGTAGTTAAATGCATGTGTATAATCCCAGTGATGGGGAGATAAAAGCAGACACATCTCTGGGGCTCACTGGCCAGCCAGACTAGCCTACTTGGTGGGTTTCAGGCCAGTGAGGGACTCTGTCTCAAAACAAACAAACAAACAAACAAAAACAAAGTGAGGTAAATAGCACCTAAAGAGTCACGCCCGGAGTTGTCCTCTGGCTTCTACCCAGCATCCAAAAGGAGCAAGCTGAAGGTCAGAGAGTTCTAAATCTAGGCTACATAGAAAAACTGGTCTCACAAAATCAAGCCAAACAAAATGAAGTCATTACTATTTTTCATAAAAGTCCTTTCAGTCCAACTTTAAGCTCCAATTATCAGATATGGGGTCCATCTATGTACAAACTACATTGCAAGGGGGAAGTAACACGACACAAAACATCCTGTTACCGAGTAAATATGAAACACGCAGTTCCCAAACCATAGAAGTAACAAAAGGCAGGGCTGCAGGAGGCATAACAGCAGGAGATATGTTATCTACTAATAAACTTGATAGTCAACAAGAAAGTGTTCTGTAGTTAAGCATGGTCCTCAGATGTCCTCTGTAGACCTGCTTCTGCCCTAGATAATGGCGAGTCCAGAAAACACAGCAGTCAACATCAGAGAAACCCATTTACCACATCACTCATTTGACTCTGAGTCTTAGTTTGGTTTTGTGAAACTTCCACTATTGTACCAGTTAAGCCATGTGCTAAGTTCTTTAAAAAAAAAAATCAGTTAAGTAATATACATATTCAACAGAGAAAAAAGGGAAAATCCAAAAAGCAGATAAAACAAACAAACCACCTCCTAATGTCAGTATCCAAAGATGCTCATTATCCTGGTTTTGTCCTCTGGTCATTTTTTTTTTAAACTGTTTTAGGGGCAGCATGTTATTACTGCAAGTAGATACATACAGATAAGGCTTTACCCAATGTGGTTGTCAGTGAACAGAAGGGGCACATCTCTGGAACCCCAGGACCCTGAGAAATAAGACTCACATGTGTGATGAAATAAGGGATGAATTTCTGACTCAATCACCAATCAATACATGCATAAACACACCACACACACACACACACACACACACATACACATATACACACACATACACACACATACACACAACATATATACACACATACACACATACACATATGTGCATTTTAAAAATTTCCCAGCCGAATCTGGTGATGCAGTTCAATTATTAGGTGCTTGCCTAGTATGTACAA
>LZPO01027524.1:143481-163219 GCA_001675575.1 Neotoma lepida | reverse complement strand
ACACACACACACACACACACACACACACACACACACACACACACACATGGTATAAAGCAAGCTTCTTGCTCCTGAGGCATTTACAATCTGTGAGGAAAGTGGAGCCCAAGAGGTGCTTGGGAAACCCTAGGACAATCCTCGCTTAGAAGGGCACTTGATGAGGAAGGGTGGCTTAGAAAACTCGAACAAGGGCGTGCTTGAAGAATGTGAGCTTCTCTTTCTCTACCCCATCCCCAGCAGAATGGATCAGTCTATACAACCCAGCTCCCATTCTTATGCCTGGTGCCAGGCGGTCTCTCATGAACCGTCTCAGAGGACCCACTATAGTCTATACAAGCCAAAGAATCCAGGGCACCTCCTTCTTCACGAGGGAAACTGCCCAGCTAGTATTTCCTCTTAGCTCTGGGATAAGAGGGAATTTGAAGCTCCGTAGCCATGATGTGGATATCTCTCTCCAGTGGTAAACTTACTAAAAGGGGGCTTTAAAACTTTTCAGAGTTCTCTTAAATGAAGGCTGCTCCGGTCGAAGCGCTGAAATTGTACCCTCTACTGCCCTGTTATCTGATAATGGAGGTCTCAGGGCCCTCATTATACAACTTGTGCTGAAGCCGGGTCACTTGCCTTGGCTCCCATAGGCAGCACGTGAGGGGCGCATGGGGGGAGCTGGGTGCTTCTCAGGTGGCCCACATTCAATTCAGAGTTCGGAGCTGATCAATAGGGCACGGTAATCAGGGGGCTGGGAGCAGGGCTGGATTTGAAAGGATTTTCAAGTAATCAGATTGGAGAATTACCCTGGGTGTAGAGCAGCATATAATATCTAGCTGCGTTTGGCACCACACGCAGAGGTAGTAGCAGCTTGTCTGACGGGATGTCCGCCCCCTTTAACAGCTCTTCGAACTCCAGACGAAATGAAAATTCCTTTCTTAGGAGTCATTAAGGCTCCAATTTTACTTCTCATTATTAAACCATGAAGTTGGCCAAAACATTTAAATTAAGCCAAATGAAGAGATTTATGAGCAAATTGGAGTCTAGGTGAAAAATTCAGCCTAATCTCCCAAGATTAAGAAGCACACAATAACTAAATTATTGAGAAAAAAATAGTAAATCTCTTTACTAACAGGGAGAGATGTTCTTTCTTATTTTTCCCAAAGAACCAGCTCCTCAAAATTGAGTTTTTAGTTGATAATTTCATGCTTGGTAATACTCACATGGTTTGAGAAATGCTGGAAAAAGATTTAAATGGTATTTTAGTCTTCAGAGAAATATGTCAGATTGATAGCCCTAAGTGGCCGGCAGCCACCTACGGCCAAAGAACACTGTGAAGAGTGCAAACAGGAATTACCTCAGATCCTGCTGCCCTACAGACAGAAGGCCAAGGTGAGAGATGAGACTTGTTTGATCTCCACTTTCCCCTGAGCTCGTCTTGCCTGAGGGAAGAGAGTTCCCAGCTTGCTGAGTGTCCGTGTGTAAGGGAAGGGGCTGAGACCCCACTCCCACTCTTTATCAGAGGCCGGCTTTCTTCCTAAAAGAGAAACTGCCCTTGAGGCAAATTTGAAATGGTAACTGAAAGATGTCTTAGTGACCAGCTACTGGAGCCACTGAGGGTCAAGAATATTCATAATTCCATTGCTAGGTCCTAAGGGCCATCTGATCAAAGGGAGAGGCAGTTACCCCAAGGGTAGATGAGAACGTCAATTAAATTGAGCACCCAAATTTACCCTGTCCCCAGATAGTGCGTTCCCCCAGCGTACATGCAGTGGTACTTAAAACTCACCAGCAGTAGTTGTTTCTTTGGGTCAAAGAATAAAATGCTGAGTTAATCATTATAAATCAGTGGTTACTCAACAGTAAAGATAAGGTCAGAAACTTGATCAGGGAGAGATCAACTTTGATGGAGATTCACACAGGGTCTGTTGCCCAGATACCTGCCCAAGGGGCTGCTGGGCCCAGCTGGGAGTTATAGAGGTACTAGGGGCTGTGGGAAAGCTGGCCACAGAGCACAGGGGATGAGAAGCGAGGGCGCTGGTGTTTCTTTTATGTCTTTGTGTCCTAGGAATATACTAAGTGCTTTTGTGTAATTTTTTCTTACATAATTCAATTAACTGGAAGGCAGCCTCATTACCCCTATTATGTAGTTGAAGAACTGGAGGCTTATGGAATTTGTCCAAGGTCACAGACTTCTCCAAACTTGAGCTCAGCTTTCCAAACTTTGAAGATCCTTCTCTTTCTGTGTCATCACGCCACTGCACTGGAAATAATAGAATAAAGGGATTATTCACAGCTGTGTGAGCCAGTACTCACCCTACTCCATCAGCCTATGTAAGGAAGTCTGTGAAATAAACCCCAATACAAGCCCTTAATAAAAGCTTGCAAAATTACAATGGCAATTACCATTCTAGAATGTTCCCAAAGGTTTGGTCCTCTGCTTAGCACCACCACAGCTGGTGTAACTTAGAAGGATAATGGGAATGTAATTCTCCCTCATCTCTGCTTTCACTTCCGGGTCACCATGAGCTTTAGTCTATAACAATGAATTGCTTCACTCTAGAACACACTATTCACTGGCATGTGCTGCCTCATCATGGATCTCAGAGCACCAGGGCCACTCCATTACAGACTCTCACACTGTAAGCCCAAATAAAACATTCCTCTTCTTTTTGTATATGTGCTGTATGCATGCACATATGTGTTCATATGTGTGGGCGCATGCACCTGTGTGTGTGTGTGTGTGTAGAGACCAGAGGTAGACATTAGGCATCTTCCTCTATCACTCTGTGGTGATTAATATCTTCAACTTGAAAAGATCTGGGATCACACAAGTGACAAATCTCTCTCTCTCTCTCTTTTATTTTTGTTTTTTGTTGTTGTTTTATTTTTGTTTTTTGAGACAGGGTTTCTCTATGCAACAACCTGGCGATAAATCTCTAGGCTTGTCTGTGAAATTTTCCAGAGTACATACACAAGTGCGGTGAGAAACCTTGGCAGCACCAGCCAATAGGCCAGGGTCCTAGACTGAATCGAAAGGAGAAAGGGAACTGGACATAACAACCCACTGCTGTCTGCTTCCTGACTGCTGCTACAACGTGACCAGCTGCCTGCCTTCTGTTTCTGCCTCCATGCCTTCTCTGCCATCATGGATTGTCCCTCTTCACACCCAAGTCAAAAGAAACCCTTCCTCCTTAAGTTACTACTTGCCAGCTATTTTGCGATAGCATGAGAAAAGTAACTCACATTTTCTAATTTATTTTTTGAGACAAAGTCTCTCACTAAACATGGAGCTTACTTAAATCAGGAAGTCCCATGGATCCCTGGTCTCCTTCTTCCTGCAGCTTTTTCATTGGTGCTGGGGATCCAAACTCAGTTCCTCATTCTTGCACAGCAAGCACTTAACCAACCGAGTCACCTCCCAGTTCCTCTTCTTAAACTGACCCATCACAGGTATTTGTCACAGTCCTAGGAAGCTGACTGACAGGGAGGGAATCTCTACGTGAGAGTGAGAGGCTCGATTTCACAACCAGATATTGGTGCCCTCGAGATTCATCTTCTTGGAATCTTGGCACAAATCACAGTTGCTGCCATCGTTGTTTCTGGGGTCACTTCTGTTCCTTCATAATCTGGCCTCAAGTGAACTTAAGACAAGACTCTTCATTTCCCATAGCAGAAGGGAAACAAGGCCAAAATAGTGAGAGGTTTAGCTAAGGGGCTCAGAGGTCACAAAGGGAAACCCAACACAGATTAAAATGTAACTAATTTATCAGACTCTCTCAGGAGATGTGACGGCTCGGCTCGCAAGGGCAGGGTTGATCCTCTCAGGGCTCCTTTACCAGNGCCCCTGCCTATCTTCTGGGTTCATCTACATAAAGTGACCAAATCTTGAGCCCCACCCACCCCACCCCAGGAACTAGAAACAGCCTTATGGGTGTTCATTCACAGTTCTCAGCACATGCCTTTCCATTCAGAAGGGGGATTGTCTTGACATTGCTCGGGGGCAGTCCCAAATTCATAAACCTGAACAACGGGAGGTGAGGCGTGTAGAATAAGGGGAAGGAACTTTTTACCAGAGTTGTCAAAATACAAATACCAATCAGTCTTTTAAAAGCACAGTGGTGAAAGCCCCGGTCATAACAACCAATTTTCTTCATCGAGGTTGATGGGCCTCACTCAGCACATTCTTCTCCATCGGTCACATCGTTTACAACAGAAGCTGTGTTTTCAGAGTTGTCAACTGGCTTTTTAAACACGAGACATTGGAAACAACAATGAAGAAATACTTCACCCACAGCAGGAAGGGTAAATAAATAACTATATAGAGACAAGCGCTGATGAGGATGGGGTATACGGGCACTCTAATACATCCACTACTGTGAAGAGCGTAAACTGGAGAACAATTTGTCAATCTGTACCATAGGCCATGGTGAGCCATACTTGATGAATTCTCAATGCCTTGCCTTATCATGCACTCTGGAAAACTTGTAAACGCTCACAAGTAAGTGTGAACAAGAGTGTCCACTGCAGACTTCTGTAAGAGCAAAATAAGCAGTCCAAAATCACAACCAAAAGATACCCTGCAGACTATTTACAGACATACCAACAACATAGAACATTTGTTATTTTTGTAATGCTGGTGATTGAACCTAACCCCTCACCCCCCCAACCCCCATGCTAGGCAAGTGTTTAATCTGTATTCCAAGCTCTAAAGATACAGAAAGAAAGAAATGGATATTATTTTTTAGTGAGACACACACACACACACACACACACACACACACGGCGGGGGAGGGGGAGAGAGAGAGAGAGAGAGAGAGAGAGAGAGAGAGTCATGTAGACTAAGTGGCCTGGAATTTGTTGTGTAGCTGAGGGTGACCTTGAACTTCTGATCTATTTCCTGAGTGCTGAGATTATAGCCGTGGGTTACCATGCCCTGTTTAGGAATGAATTTCTCAAGTTATAGTTTCAACAGTGCTATACAATAATTCACAACAAAAAGAGTGGAGCAGCTTTTCATATTTCCATGTGGATGAGACTGAGTGAAAACCCTGGCCTCTCTGTGCTGTGAACTATGTTGTCACTCAAGTGTTCTTAATTATATAGACAAGCCTCCGTTAGCTATTTGCAGCAACTGAATTATTGGTCTTATGCCAGCAAAAAGGCTCTTCCTGAGGGAGATTCTCACAGTCTGGGTTCATCTAGAATAGCTGGGATATGGGAAGCTTGTACCATGGCTGCTAAGGAGTTGAGGGGTACTGATGAACGCCAGTGGCTACAAACAGGAAAACAAAACCCTAGAGCATGAAGGGAGCAGGATCCTGTTTAGAGGAATGCAGATAAGTGGTTTTTAATGAGAATGTGTTAGACAATCGAAATGTGGACCGGGCTCTTCAGGAACTCAGATTACACTGTTGCTACCAACAGCATAAAAGGATTGAGACGTGTTTGGCTTTTGTTCTCAGCTAGAGTATTAAATCTACTCAAAGGATCAACAGACTGATTTGTTTTTCCAAATGATTTTTAGTCCTGTGTGGCATTTGGAAGGAAGTAATACAAAATGGAAAGTGACTGTGAGAAGCCAGGGGGAAAACCCAGCGTAATTAAACTGTAGGAATACCAAGATGCATGGTAAAAAGGAGAGTCAGGACAAAGTTGAAATAGGCTTACCACTTACGAGCAGGCAGTACCATGAAGTAGTCCTGTAATGGTTCTAATCTTTATTTCTCTTTCCCTTCCCTCACTGCTATTGTCAGCCATGGGTGAGGAGGACAAAGACACAGCTCCACACCGCCACCTCTCACCAGCCTGGGGAGTTCCCTTATATTTTTAGGGACCTCAACTCAGGCCAAACCAGGATTCTTGGCTTCAATGCTGAAAGGAATTTAAGACTTAGCCAGTATGGTAAAGCAGAGTCAGAAGTTTTATTAAATCTATTTTAATATAAGTTAAGCACAAGGCTAAGAGAAGAAGTACTTGGAAAGTAAGGCTTGCCCAAATGGTGGCGTGTGCTCCCAAGTAGGGGAAATTCAGACACACCCAAGCACGGGTTTAGCTTCTCCAAGAGAAGGTAAGCAATTTGTTGTCTTAGTGTTGGCCATACAGATCCTTTTGGTGATTCTCCAGTTTCATCCATAAAGGTTGCTAAGGAATAGTTTATTCCTCTATCTTTTTTGACAAGCAGGGTCCATAACGTGGTTCCAGAGTCACCTAGGTGGAGTTTTAATGCAATAAGGTGAAACCAGGAGCCACTAGAGTGGCAAAGGGTGTAGTGTATGTCTTTCCCTGTACATTCAGTTTCTGATGAGGTTCTTAGAAAGTCACAGGTTTGTGGCTGGGGAGGGAGCGTGTCCTTGAGTAGTTGACAGGGATGGAATTCTTGTTCTGATGCTGGCAAAGTCTTCAACCAGATTCCAGAGTGACGGGCTTCCTCCCCATGTCTCATGTCCCCAGGATTTTCCCTGTCTTTCCTTCCCACCTCCCTTTCAGTTCCATCTTCCTTCTCATAGCTATGGTGTCCACTGAAGAGGAAGCAGGGGCTTTGTCACCTGACCAAAAGCCACCTGTGATGGATCTAGTGGCAAAATGTAACTCTGTCCACTTGGATCATGACCATCCAGACTATTTTATTGATAGAATGCATTCTGGCTTCAGCTGAATTGATTGTTTGCACTTGGTTGATTAACAGGGGACTATACTCTACCAGACCCCTGCAGTTATTCCTCTGAAATAAGATGTTGCTGGCTGACACAGACACCAGTGAAACTCACTGGCTCTCCTGTAAAGGAAAAAAAAATTGAGCAGGAAGCTCACAGAATAAGATGCCACAAACACCATCAGACCTCCAGGGGGAAAAGCCTGATCTGATCTTGGTGATGAAAATAGCTTAATGTCCCTTGAGCAATTGGTTTTATCCTGCAGATTCTATAAACTGACAAAGTTATTTTCCTTCCTGATATCTAGACAGCTGAGTTTGAGGTTCATGTGTAAAGTATGTACAATATCCCTGAGGGCATGTTTCAACCATCTCCCCAGAATCATTGCTGTTCCAGCCCTTGCTTTTCTTCTTTCTCCTTCCACCCAACTTTAAGATATAAAATCACACATCTATAGATGCATAAGCCTACATCCATAACAGGGCACTCTATACTAATCTGTGAAAATTATGCTTTAAAGGGCTGTCATTTTAGGTTTTCTGGGGCTAACTCAATAAATAGTGGATGGTGTAAAGTTTATTTCTTTCATGGAAACTTCATTTTTGAATGCAGCCCTTTAAAAGGCAGTCAAGCTGTTAGCTCTCATCTAGATTCAAATGAGCAGCCCTTCACACACATACACATACACACATACACACACACACACACACACACACACACACCAGTTATTGCAGTGCTGAACCTCAGGAACTGAAGTCTGAAAGTACTGCTTGAGACATGCTGGTGGAACCTGGAAATAACTCACTAAGAGAAGAAAAGTACAGGGAAAGCAATTTTCTACCCCATTTTCCTGGTGGGAGACTCTGGGATGAGGTACCACTGTTTATGTGAAAGCAAAAATCTCTCCAGTGCACTGAAAGACAAAAGCAACGCCAGTCTGACCCACCTCACAGTAGCAGTCAGCAGATAATTGATGGAGCAGAAATCTGAGGACCAGCACTTTTCAATCATCGTCATCTTTATGCACAAAGGATCACAGTTAGACATTTTTTGGGTCATGGAGGCTTCACTTGGGCTCTCTGGTACGTCTTTTTCCTTTTTTAAGAAATAATCATACATATTGAGCCACACTGTATGTTCAGAAGTACATCTTAGCACACTCAAGTTACATACTTGGTCCCTGACTGGAAAGAGGGAACACAATGCCCATCATAACCAAGATGGAGGTAACAGTCTTGGTTTGGAATCAGGTGTGAAGTGGTCCCTCNGCATCTGTGGATGATTGGGTCCAGAACCCCCAAGGATACCACTGCTCAAGTCTCTAATGTTATGAAATGACATAATATTTACGAACAACCTATCATGAGCTCCAAAGCACTTTAAATACCTCTGCATTGCTTACAACACAGACCATACTATAAGTCCCTGCAAATAGTTGTTACAGTGAATAGAAGAATCACAAGAAAGAAGTCTACTCCTGTTCAAGCATAGACATTATTTATTAGTGTGTGTGGACTTGGGGAAGTTGAGGCACATGTTGGGATTCAGAGATTGAGCTCAGGTTGCCAGGTTTGCACATCAAGCACTTTACCTCCTGAGAGATCTCACCAACCTGACTCACAACTATTTAAAAACTAGATTTTCTATTCCAGCTAATGGTTAAGGTGGAACCAAAAGACAGATACAAGTAGCTGACTGGGGAAAAGAAACTGATGTCCCCTTCCCCTTGGCTGTTTGACTTCGTGACTCTTTTGGCAATCCTGACAGAATTCAGTGAGAGCCTGTGGAAAAGGGTATGATTTTATCAGGAAAGATGGTTCCTTTCTAGCTTAAAAGAAAGGCAAGTCAAGGCTCATCCATTTTACCTCCACTCTGCAATGTTGGGTTGCCCATTAATGTTCACTCACAAAACTCTGAAGGAAAGGAGAGATTTGTGAAGGAGAGATCCGACAGAAGTTTTCAGGGACGTATGGGAATGAACTGGCTTCTCTCAGACAGGGCAGAAGTCTTTAGTTCTCCTGAACGTATCTGACACATGGTTTGTGTTTTCTCCTCAGTGAGCTTTGCTTAGGTGATTGATGGTCAGTGCCTGATGGTCAAGGCAAAGGCCTTGGAGCCAGGCACTCAGACCCAGTTCCCAATTCTACCTTCTTCTTTTACTTACTTGTCTACTGGTGTGTGTGTGTATGTGTGTGTGTGTGTGTGTGTGTGTGTGTGTGTGTGTCTACTCAGGCACACACTTGCAGATGCCCCAGTGTATACATGTGGAGGTCAGAGGATAACTTGTAGGAGTCAGTTCTCTACTTCCATCTTGTGGGTCCCTGTAATCAAACTCTGGTCATTAGGCTTGGCAGTAAGCATCTTTAACCCTTGAGCCACCTCATCAGCCCCCTACCACTTTTTGTTATGTGCTTTTGACAAATTGCTGTACTTATGTCACCATGCCCCATCTTTGTCAACTATGGATGGAGTGTTGTGATAATAAGAACACCCATTTCTTAAAGCAACTACAGGGATAGAATAAAACAGTCTCTCTAAAGCACTTAGTCCATTATCTGAACACATTAAACTCCAAAATATAACAGCCATCATGACTTACTAGGTTAAAATCATTTTAAGGATGGTTGATCTGCAAACTTTTATTTTTAACAAAAAGTCCCTTTTCTAATGCAAAGGTATTCTTCAAACCTTTCACATAATAGAGTCCCTCTATACTTTTAGGAACAAAAAATGAACACTTAGTGGATTAAGGGTGCTTGCTCTGAAGTCAGTTGAGAACCCAGCATGTGGTAAGGCTGGCAGCTACACTTCTATAAACCCCAGCTCTGAGGTGGGTGGAGACAGGATGCTTACCAGGGCTTGCAGCTTTCCAGAAGGTAGTATCTTAGGTTTAGGGAGAGACCTTGCCTCAAGAGAATGGGTGGAGAGTGACAGAGGAGAGCATCCAATACTCTTCTGGCCTCCATTCACACAGAAGCATGTAGACCCACACATTCATGTGCAGATACACTCACACAGATCAGATACACACATAAACAAATCTTTAAAAATAAATGGAGAATTAGTGTTTTTAAAATTACTGGTGTTGATAGATTTTTTTTTAAATTGCCATCAGTGGCCAGGCATGGTACCATACACAGGTAACCCCAGCTGCAGAGAACTCAGAGNAGGGGTAGAGCAAATTCAAGGATAGCCAAAGTGTATAGATCTAAGCCAGCTGCCTAAAAAAATAACAACAACAATATGTAGCAAATGTAACTTTGCATATGGTTGTGTATTGGAATGTGCCATCCTTGGGGACATGCAGAACTGTTGTAAGTAACTCTCTGGGGTCACAGAGCCTAGGTCTGTGTCTAAGGAGACACTGTATCCCTGCACCCTCTATGTTTTATGGAAGAGTGGTTTAATGCCATGCCCTTTGTATTAGTCATCTTTCTGTTACTGAAACAGAACACAAGAGGAAATCACTTTATAAAGAGAAAAGATTTATTTTGGCCCAGTTGGGAAGATTTTAGCCCATGAACATTCTACCTCATTGCTTTGGGGGCATGGTGGCATAGTACACTTTAGAGGGTTTGGAGAAAGAAACCAGCTCACTCTATAGCTCAGTGTGAAAAGGAGAAAAGACAAGACCAGGATTCCACAGTCCCCACCATCAGCACACTTCCAATCATCTAGAAACTTCCATTAAGCTCTACCCGTGAAAGTCTCCATCTCTTTCCAGTAGTGTCATGTTTGAGGGCAAAGCCTTTAACACATGGATCATTAGGGAAAGTTCTAGATCCAAACCATGGCACACACTGAAAGGTATCTATGACAAAGTTTTGCAAGGCTAAACACATTAGGAGCATGGACGAGATAAAACTGAACTGATTTTTCTTTTGCAGAACTTTGTGGAACATTTATAATGCAAATGTGTGTCATGACTCTCCAAATGGGTACGATAGTAGAGTTTTTCAAGAGATTTTTTTTTTGATAAAAGCTGGTATGTGTATGAGTGTGTGTATGAGTGTTGTCTGTCTGTCTGTCCTGATGTCCTGAAGAAGCCTGGGAACGGGAGGCTTGGAAATGTGTCTTTTCTGGGACTCCTTTTCAGCCACGTCAATGGCTTCTGAAGCCTCTCTACAAGTTTATGCCCGTGGTTTCCCACCACACGGCCTGCTCCAGCTGTTCCACAGCTGCTCTCCTTCTCCATATGCTGGGTGTCTCTTATTAGGCTCCCCAGAGTGGTACCACACTCCTTGACTCTACAATCTGGGAAGAAAGCTGCACCAAGTTCTTGTTATAGTCTGGATATGATGTGCTGTCTACATGTTCTAGGAGTTTGTTCCCCTAGCTTGCAGCTCTGTTTGCGGGGGGGGGGGTGGATCCCTGTGAACTTAAGGAGGTCGGATGAAGCTGGAGGATGCAGGTTCCTGGACTGAGTTAGCTTATCTCTACTCCTTTGTGGTGGTTTAATGAGAATGGCTTCCATAGGCTCATGGATTTGAATACTTAGTCCCCCATTGGTAGAACTGTTTGAGAAAGATTAAGAAGTGTGACCTTGTTGGAGAAGGTTGCCACTGGGGGCAGTACTTGAGATTTCAAAAGACTCATCCCAATTCCCAGGCCTCCCCTCCCTTCTTGCTTGTGGGTCAGTCACCGCTCCAACACCAAGCCTGCTTGGCTGCTCCCTCTCCATCATGAATGGAAGTCATGGACTGTGTCCCTCTGAAACTGTAAGCCTAAATAAACACGTCCTTTTACAAGTTGCCTTGGTCATGATATCTATGCTGGCTAATTTTATGTCAACTTGACACAAGCCATAGTCGTCTGAGAAGAGGGAACCTCAACTAAGAAATTGCCTTCATAAGACCTAGCTATAGGCAAGCCTGTAGGGCATTTTTTATAAATTAGTGATTCATGAGGGAGGACCCAGCCCACTATGGGTGGTGCCAGCCCTGGGCTAGTGGTCTTGAATTCTAGAAGAAAGTAGGCTGAGGAAGCCATGAGGAGCAAGCCAGTAAGCAGCACTCCTCCATGGCTTCTGCATCAACTCCTGCCTACAGGTTCCTGTCCTGACTTCCTCCAATGTTGAGCAATGCCCTTTCCTTCCGAAGTTGCTTTGGTGACGGTGTTTTATCACAGCAATGATCATTCTAAATAAGACAGGGTCTTATCACAGTGACTAAGACATCCTTCCTCCCCACTTTCTCCTTCCCATTCATCATCAGATCCTCTCCCACTACAGGCTCTGCCACCATGATGTATGCTGAAGCACCTGGGGCCAAGCAAGCATGGGCTAAACTCCCTGACACAGTGAGACCAGGATAATCCTATAAGTTGCTTCTCCAGATATTTTGCAACAATGATGAGAAAGGTAACTCTTTCCATGTCCAAAAGAGAACCTAGAGGGGCTGACTGCTGTCCTGTGAGACCATTCTTTCCTACTCAACTAAATACAAAGACTTACCAATATTTAGGACACTTGGTTCTTATCTGTCCCCAGGTAAATTCCCTATCTATCCCAAGAGCTAGGAGAAGTTTCTCCCCATTCTTTTTTAGCATTCTTTAGCTCTGGTGTTTTATAATCCTACTGGCAACAGCACTGGCTTCTCAGATCTTAAAACTCCCAGCAACCTGTCCCAGAGTTTCTCAAGTAGGCAAACATAGTAATGTGTTTCCTATTTGTTTGTTAAACATTTGTTTAAAGAGGGCAAATCTGAGCTGAGTATCTGCAGAGACAGAAATTAGGCGTATTTTGGAGGTAGAAAGCATTTGGTACAGTCAAGAAGGAACTCTGTGTTACTCCCTTTAGAAATCAGGGTGGGAAGTGATAGCATTTACTAAAATGAAGAGGACAGATTGGGAGGAGTTTGAAGGAGGGACTGAGAGTGAAGTTTGGAGCATGGTAAATCTGAGATGTCTCCAGATTGTCTGAATGGGAGTAGTAAAGAGTCAATTGTGTATGAAAGTCTAGGGACCTAGACAATTGAGAATTGATGGGCATGAAGACGACATCAGTCCACAGCAATAGATGACATGAGCTAGGAAGAAATTAGAGAAACAAATGAGAAAAAGAGGCAATAAGAACTGCATGCTGGGGCTAGAGAGATGGATCAGCAGTTAAGAGCACTTGCTGCTCTTGTAGAGGACCAGAATTTGGTTCCCAGCACCCATGTCAGTCAGCTCACAACTGCTTGTAACTGTAGCTCCAAGAGACCCATAGCCCTCTTTTGGACCCTTTAGGTACCCACACACATGTGCATGTACACACATACACACACACACACACATACACACATACACAGAGAGAGAGAGAGAGAGAGAGACAGAGACAGAGACAGAGAGAGAGAGTGAGAAAAAACACATAAATAAAAATAAAATAGATTTAAAAACCCAGATTGCTAAGCAGCTATAGTATTTGGGGGAGGTAGAGGGTTATCTGGGGTGAACCTGGCCACACCAACTAAGAAGGTGCAGACAGCATGTAAAGAAAACAGGAGGCAAGTGACACCCAGAGGCCAGAAAGAAGGGTTAGTAAAAAGGCTCAGCTAGTCAGATTTCTATCACTATAACGAATACCAGGAATAATGAACCTTTAAAAGATGAAAAGTTGACTTTGGCTTGTAGTCTTTGAGCCTTGGTGCTCAGGACTGTGGCAAGAAAGCATAGCATGATGGGAACATGCAGTGAGGTAAAACTACCTCGTGAAAAGTGGGTGGGGGGGAGAAGGAGACCAAGGTCCCATTGACTCCTTGAATGGGCCACGTGACCCAAAGACCTCACTCTAGGTCTCACTTCTTAAAGTTCCTCTTCTTCCCAATAACACCAGTCTGGGGACTAAGCCTTTATACATGGTGGGAGTTTAGGTCGGGACATGGCCAGGGTTAAGTGAAAGAAGAGCAAGAGAGAACCTTAAGTGAGAAAGAAGTCTGCTGGTGAGCTTCAGAAGGAGAGTGGTTGAAAGAAAACTGAGAGTGCAGCAAAGGGAGAGACGATGGTAGGGAAGACGCAGGGCGATGTGTATGGTGGATACTGTAAGGGAAGCTTGTTGAGAAAGGGGAGGAAAGTTAGAGGGGTGTGGCAAAGGACCAAACTGTGAAGTCAAGAAGGGAACAGCAGGGCAAATTTCCTGTCTGACCAGAGTGACCTGGTGGAGGGGAAGACATTGGTGAAGCATGAAAAGACAGGAAGGTTGAAGTGGAGATTGGGATGAGAGCAGTCCAGAGTGCAGATGGTGGAGCTGCCTTGCATGAGGGAAAGGGCATAGCCTCCATTGTAGCAGGTGTTGAATAGAAGACTTCAGGAGTAGGAAGGTAAGTCAATCCACACTGGTAGCATTTGCTTTCTCCAGGGAAGTCTGAGGTCAGCTTAACAGGAAGGAAGATGAAGGCCATAGAAGTGCCATTGGGTTGGGAGATGGAGTTAGAGGGCAGTCTGTTAGCTTTTCCTGTGACTCTTCCCAGCAGTAATCAGCTCTGCTGGTGCTGGCACAGTCTACTCCATCTTAAGGTTTNTCCTNCAAGATGGACAGTAGGGAAAGGGCATTGTGGTCGAGGGTATTTTTAAATGAATGAGGCATGGAACACTTAGGGCAGTGCCTGGCACACAGGTGTTAATAAAGAGCTAATGGATGCTATAATTTCCCCTTACNTGATTTCCACAGTTCATCGATTAGTCATCAACTGTGGGAACTATGGTAAGCAGAAATTTTATCAGGGAAACGAATATTTGGACAAAGAATTCTGCAAATTCCTGAGTGCTGCCCTATCATAATCATATAACCAGTTTTTCACATCATTNCCCTCATTGTGATATTTACTGTACATATAAACCAAACACAAATACACATGNATACATGCACACACACATGCACACATACATATACACACAGAGACACACAGATACCAAATACATGCACACACACATGCACACATACACATGCACATGTGCTCACACACATATAAACAAGGACATTGTTCTGTGAGGGCACTGTCTTAGACGTTCCTTAAGAAATGTGATTTCTAGTGTGTGTCACATATACAATAAATAACTCAACAAAAATTTATAGTAGCACCCATCTTAGGATAAAACACACCTCTAATCCTAGCAGTTGGAGGCAGAGGCAGGTGGATCTCTGGGGCTTTGAAGCCAGCCTGGTCTATATCATGAGTTCCAGGTCAGCCAGAGTGTACAGTGAGATAGATGATGAAGAAGAAGAAAAAAATGGGGGAGGAGAAAGAAGCAAAGGAGGAGGAGATTGAGAAGGAGGAGGACAGGGAAGGAGCAGGGGAGGAGAGGGGAGGAAGGGGAGGAGGAGGAAGGAAACAACAAAGCTATAATAAAGGAATATTTGAGTACTATTTTAATTTGCTCTCTGTTGCTGTGATAACACCTGACCCAGAAGCTGCTTAGGTAGAGAACATTTGNTTGGTTTCCACACCCTGATCACAGTCCATCCCTGAAGTGAGTCAGGGTGGGAAATTAAGCAGGAATAGAGGCAGGGCCCATGGACAAAAGCTGCTTACCTCCCCTGTTCACACTCAGCCTGCATTCTTATACAACCCAGGACCAGCTGCCCAGGGTGGCACTACCCACAGTAGACTGAGCCCTTCCACATTAATCATCAGTCAGGATAACGCCCCACAGTCACACCAACAGGCCAATTGGATGGAGGCAATGCTTCAGTTAAGGTTCCCTCCTCTCAAGTGTCTTTAGTTTTGTGTCTAGTTAACAAAAACTAACCAGCACTGGTACATAACAAAGGAACAACTTCAGTTTGTCTGGTAGGAGGGAAGGCTTCACAGAGATATTGACATATACATTCAAATAAAAAGTTTCACTTCAGTCTTAATGCCCAATAGATGAGAGAATGTAAAGCACTTGTAATAACAGCTAATATTTATGAGTGTTACTATGTGCCAGACACTAAGTGCTTTAAATACTTTAGTCTTTTAATTTATGACTAGGTCCTACTTTTTTTTTTCTTGTAGTGCTGAGGATAAACCCAGGGTCTCATAAAGACTACACACTGCTACCAAGCTGTAGCTCTAGCTTATAAATAGGTCAATTTCATATCTCTCTTTTCTGGTAAGGATTGGAGAGGTTGATTGCTCTGCTATTGGGTGGCCCATATGGTACTCAAACCCAGGTCTTCTCATGATGACGTCCAGAAAGAAGAAATAGCATCAGCAGAGACACGAGGAAAGTAAGAATTGCAAACTGTAGTGTGTGGANTGGGGCACACAGAACAGAGAAGGAGTATGACAGGGACAGGCATAGGAAGAACAACACAAGATGATCCAGGAAACAGACTGTGCCGATTCCAGCCTTCAGCTACGAGCGGGATCAGTTATTGGTTGCTGTGCAACAAACCTCTTCAAACTTGGTTTGTCTGAAACAGTCATTTCATTATGTCCAGAGACTGGGCCAGTTAGGAATTCAGAGAAGGAACACTGGGATGGTTTGTCTCTATGCCATGAAGTCTGTGGCATCAGCAGGGAANGTTCACAGTCGCAGGAATGACTTGGTTCTAAAGGTTGGAAATACATGAGGGGTCTTTTGCTCATAGGTCCAGTTGTTAACATTAGTAAGTGGCTGTGAACTTAGCAGGGGATGTTGATCATGGCTGCTGTAATATCACATGAGTTCTCTGTGTGGCCCCCTAGGCTTCTGTGCAGCATGGTGACTAAGTTCTAAGCACAGGTGCCCCAGACAAAAAAGGTAACTGTACCTGACATTTTACTGCACTGACAGAGGTAGTCACAGGCTATCCAGGTTCACCTAGAGAGCACACAGACTTCTCTACCACTCATTGGAAGGAGTACCAAGAAATTCAGGAACATAGTCTAGAAACCACCACGGGGTCATGAGTGAGTTAAAGATCAGGGAAGATCTTTAACATAATGGAAAGGTGGTCTGACAGCATAGAGATGACATCCATTCTTACTACACACTCTGCATGTGAATGTACAGACTAACCCTCTGCTCCCGTAAAGCCCCCTTTGGCCTTTCTTTGTCTCATTTTTTCCCCTTTCAATAGTTTGACTTATTTACCTCATTTATAACCATAAAGAGAGCCAAGTTTAAGGGAGCCAGATGGGAGTATGTCGAAGATGAAAAATACCCATAAAATTCCAACAAGTAAGTAATGAAATAATACATAACTGGAGAATGTCATATCAGAGCGGGCTGTCTTCCTAGCCCTCGGTAGTTGTCTGGATCCTTNAAGCGAGCACCAACACAATCTCTTTAATTGTTCTCAGTGTTATTTTGAAATTGGTATCATCTTTTAAAGTGACATATTCACAGAATTCAGTGGAACCTCCTGAGGTAGATAAACAGCTAAACCTTCCAAGACAGATGGCTAGCTATGTGCAATATTTANTTTTATCAGCATGGCAGGTTTACCTATGATGCATTCCTAGTTTGGAAGCAATGCTTACTATGACACAATTTTACTAAGCTAAATGTTTGCAGTGAATGGAGGGCAGCAGGCTAGCCAAACAGCTGCATTCCTGAGTCATTCAGAATCCATCAGTGTACACCTGAATAGGTGCTTCTGTACACCCTTAATGGGGCCTACAAACAGTTCTTGAAAGTATAACCTCAATATGCAATCATTAGTTTGATTATATTCCAACATCATGTTTCATTTCTTAAACAAATGCCATGTCCTAGCCTTGAGCTATACATGGGCTCATGGAATGTTGTCATTATTCTACAGGTCGTCTAGAAGTATTTTTGCTTTGTTTTAGCAGTGCTGGGGATTGAACCNAGGGCCTTGTGTATGATAGACAAATTCTCTATTACTGAGCTGTATTTCCATCCTATAACTATATACTTTTAAAAGAGGCATATGCTTGAATGATTAATTCCTTCTGAAGACAAGCAAATTGAGTTTGTAAAATATCTTTAAAAGCTACATGAGTACATGAAAAACTAAGAACAATACACATTTAGCTACTGTAATAGGCTCATTAAAATTCTTTTGAGTTACTCATATCTATATTCTCATTATATATCTTAAATGCAGTTAGAGATTAGTAAAAAAAATACCAGAAATGAAAGAGAGGTCAAATATTAAGAGATTGGCAACTGTCATTTCTAACAAGTTGAGGGTAACTAGGATGTAGATTATTATTATTATTAATCTATAAGGCTTTCTGATATACTGAGCCATTAGGAATCTTAGCCACATGTTCCCACTATAATGAACTCTGCCATGTCTACACCAAGCATGAATGGACTATCCACTTTCAAANTATGAACCAAAACAAACTTGTCCTCATTTAAGTTGCTTACTGGCAGATATCTGGTCACAATGGCAAAAAACAAAAACAAAAACAANAANTGATACTGAGAAAACAGAATCGCTGCCTTGATAAATCTGACCACAGTTTGAAGGCCCTTGAAATTGGCTTGTGGAGAGATGCAGTAGAGTTTNGAACTGCAGGCTAGAGAAGTTTCAGAGCAGGCCATTCTGGTGTGAACTCAGAAATCCAGGACGCTGATAGAATTGTGGACAGTAAAGACTGGATCGGTGAGATTTCAGAGGCAAACAGAGACATGTTTAGGAACTGTGTTAGGAACTGGAGTAGAGGTCATCATGTCATACTCTAATAACAAACAATCTGCTGCACTCTGCCCGGATCCTGAAAATTTGAGTGAAGCTAAATTCAAAAGCAATGGGTTAATTTGTTTACCAGAGAAAATTCCAAGACANCATAACATTTAGGCTGTATGGTTGCTGCTCACTGCGTTTACCCAGACTTATAGTNATAGAGGAAATATACAAAAATATGAAGAAAAATTCATGTATGAAGTTCAACTTGAAGACATAAATACAGAAATAGGGAAAGAGCTTGCACCTNGGTAAAAGAGGACAGGGTNNNTATGGATACAGAAATTNCAATTATTAAAGAAACTAGCACNATTTAGGAGGAACTTATGCCTGGANTTTTCACTGAGACACTAGGAAAAGATCTTGAGGATAAGATCTTACAGCAAGTTGGGTCTCACAAAGNAAACTCAATTGAGAAACNTTCATTTGAAGGAAGGATGCCTAAAGAGATTGAGCCTTCATAGTCTCCTGCTGGAAAANGGCCTCCCAGNGAAATATTTAGTCCAGGTTCAGCATGAAGGCATTCAGAAGCCACTAGAGCTGTGGCCCACAGCNGCCAGCTTANGGCTTGAGCTAGCAGTATAACTTGGAGTTGAGACACCTGGCGNTAGTTTTGCAGGGGTGCAAATTGCAAGAGTGGGGGTGCTTATGGAGGTTTATGNCAAGGCTCCAGGGAGCTGCTGAGATCAGGCCATGTGTATCAAAGTCAGGTTTCCTGCANGGAGGTCCCAAGTGACCTATGCGTAATGATGTGAAGGTGAAGCCTGATTTCAATGGAGACCCCAGGATGCTGAAACANGGGGCGTTTGTCATAAAAGCTACAGCCAGTAGAGATAACCCAAGAGAGAGACAATGAATGCCCCCATAGAGTTCACAGGTCAAGNATATTCNCCAAGCTTGTGAAAGCACGAATGATGCCATTTCAAGCCCCAGAGGCTGGATGTGGAGGTTTGCAAGGTTTGGCATTTCCCCNCCNCCTCCCCAAGTTTTTGTCCTAACTTCACCAGACCTCCCTAGGCCCCCCATCCCTCCTTTTTAGAATGAGAATGTGTTNCTCTGTGCTATTATATCAGAAGTTTGTTCTTTGGTTTTTGGGATCCACAGGGAACACAGCTAAGAGATTGCCTTGAGTCTTAGAGGAGACTTTGGNCTTTTGAACATGCTGATATTGTCAAGATTATANGGACTTTTGAGTTGGACTAAGTGTATTTTTCATTATGACATGATAATGAACNTATTGGNGACAGAGGCAGCAGGCTATGGCTTGAGTGTAAGATGTCCCCTTAGGTCCATTTACNTGGACCTTGATGTTGTGCAACCTTCAGGAGGTGGAGCCCCACAGAATCGGGTACNGGTGGAGGGACTGAGGTTTAATAGTCCAGTCCCATTTTCTGTCTACTTTCTGCTCCCTGGTCTGCTGAGAGGTGATGAGCCTCAGGTATATGTTCCCATTGCCTTGAACTCCACCATCCCTTCCCCACCCTGATGGACA
>LZPO01027524.1:112911-128899 GCA_001675575.1 Neotoma lepida | reverse complement strand
AGCTGTGGTCCTGCCTATGACCCCAGTCCCTAAAAGTCATTACTTTCTAAGGTGTAAGTAAAATGCTTTCCTGGGCTGGAGACAATCACCTTTCTGAGCTCCNTAAGCCCACTCATTGNCTGACTTGTTTGTCCTTGGAACTCATTCCTTAACCAGGTNCTTCTCATGTCTCCCTCCAGCCTAAGTCCCACCTATGGGACAAGACAAAACAAAAGAAAATGACCAATTTAAGTCACCAGGGACTGAGGATGGAAAGCTATACTGGGACTCACCTAAAGATTTTTTTCCCTCTCTCTAGCATTCCCCCACATCTTCCTGGACACATACTACACAAAAGCACATGGACTTTGTGCATAGAGATCTCTTCAAGTCCTTANGTTTCCACTCATGTATCTGTGCAAAGCTGAGTCCTCCTCAGGATCAGCCTGAGCCATCCCCATTCCACAGGCAGTGTCCTGCGAAGAAATGAACAGAGAAACACAAAAGCCCAGCATCCAGGTGTGAGGCTTCCCCAGCTGGGGCTAAGCATGGCCTGGTGTGAAGTATANATATGTTCTTTGGAGCTAGCTTGACCTGGCTTCAAGTCTCAGCCTGGCTATTTTGATTAAGTAGGTGGTGTTAAGTAGATCACTTGACTCCCAACTTCAATTTTCGATTCTACAAAATATCTCCTTTAGGAGGTTTGCAGAAGTTTTTATTTTATTTTATTATTATTATTTTTTAATCTCATGTGTTTAGTGGCCATGGCTAATAAAGCTGTTAACTGTTAGTATTGAAAGTTTCAGGTGCCACAGAACAGGAGAGGGCACAGAACAAAGGTCAGACTGTCTCCACACCTAGATGCTTATGAAGTATAGAGAGCTTACAGCACATTTTATAGATGAGGTCAGTGAAGTCAGGGACAGGTAGTGAGGGTCACATAGACAGTGAGGGTCACACAGAGTCACAAATAGTGAGGGTCACACAGAGTCAGGCCAATATTGCAGGTGTGTTTGGCCAGGTTCAGTCCAGGGGTCCTTTCTCCGAAGACATTTCTCTTGCAAGCGATCGGTCTTTGGAACTGGGGGTGATCCCCTGGTGCGCCAGTTAGAAAAGCAAGCAGACATTTCTGATCCAGTCTAGGTAGATGCCACCATCCCGGTTGCCATGGCAACCGCAGCTTGGTCTAGGAGGCTCAGCGCCCGGCCCCTCCCAATCACGCAGCGGACGTGACACGTGCGGCGGGGTCACGTGTTGTTGTTGGGGGGCCCCTCGAAAGCTGCTTCCGGGTCAATGCAGGACACTGGGCTNTGGCGGCCGGAGAGGGGGTCGAGGTGAAGCGGAGCCGGGCCGGGGCCGGCCGGGAGCAGGCCGGAGGCCGAGCGGAGGCGACGGCGGTGGCCGGGCGGGCGGAGGCGCAGCCGGAGCAGCCGCCGCCTCCCGGGCCGAGGGGTGAGTGTAGCTCGGCCGCCGCTCCGCTGGGGCCAGAGGCCCGAGGCGTACTCTCCTGAGGGGGTCAGGGGGGTAGGAGGCCAGGCCTGGTACCCCGGGAGGACGGAGCATTGACAGAGGGAGGCTGGGCAGCGGGAGTAAGCCAGGATGCTCCCAGACTTCTTGAGGCCTGGAGTATGGAAGATGCTCCCTTGGTGGGAAACTTCGCTTTGAAATCACTGTATTAGGGAAATGTGTGTCCCTCTGTAAGGTTTAGTGTCTTACTGGGGAACAGCAGCTGTTCCTATACTCCTGGGTTACTAGCCCTGTCCCTTCCAGGACTTCTAAAAGCACGTAATTTGATAGGAATTTGGGGAGCATATATTTGCCCCAAGTCGTAGTAAGATTGGGAGCTGCCAAGGGGACCCCCATCTTGGCTTCCTGGGAATGGTGTGAAAGGATCTGTGGTGAGCTGTGTGTTGAGAATGGAGAGTACAGGCTTCTGGGATGCTAATAGGAAGACAGTCTGGGATTTAAGGAAGGGAAGAGTTGCCCCTTAGGACACAGGCAGCGGTTGCAGAAGTTGTAGCTGAGGAAAGTTGATTGGAAGAGTTGAACTGTTGACAGACTGTGGAGGAAGGAGGGAGCTTCACTCCAAGGTTGCTTAGCTACACTAGTTTGTAGGCACCCTCTTAGGGCTGGCAGGACCTCAAGGCCAGCTAAGGGCTTGGCTGGGACTTGTCCCTATTCTCTCTGTTTTTGTGTGTATGCCAAAGAGCTCTTAAATAGGTTTCTATGGGTCCATCCTGAGCAAAGAGAGCTTGAACAGATTGTTTGGGGAAGGTGGCAAGGCCTTCCCAGCCAAACACAGGCTTGGCTGGACTTGCCCCTGCTGTGTTCCTTCTTTGTGTCTGTCTCTGTAGTTCTTTAATAGGTTTCCATAGGCTCGTCTTAAGCAGAGAGCTTGAGCAAGGCCTAAGGATTAAGTATGGTTAGTCAGCCTGGGTCCTTTGGCTGTANATCTTCTCTATGTAATGACTTTTTAACTTAAGAAAAACCAGAAACCTCATAGTAATAAACACGTTATGGTCTAGTACATACACCTACATAGGAATGTAAAGTTTCACAAAGTAGTGTTTTTGTGTGTTTGTGTTTTGTTTTGATACAGAGTCTATAGGTATGGTTGGCCTTGAACTCACTGTGTAGCTCAGGCTAGCCTGCTACTCACTGTACTCCTCCTGTCGCAGCCTCCTCGGTGCCGAGCTCAGAGACATGAGGCACCATGTCTGGTTTCACACCGCACTGTTTACTCTTATTAAGTGCCTTCTGCTTATTCTGTTATATTCCATTTTCTNTCACTGGAAAGAAAATGCTGACTGAATTTCACAAAATNGATGCACAGGCCNCAATTTGTGGTTAGAAAAATATGTCATTTTTAGACATATTTCTTTGGTAAGTCAAGTGTCCCTATACTGTAAGCTTCTGGAGAGCAAGTGTCACTCCCAGTTGGTGTGCTCTTCAGATGGGGCAGCTAAGTGCTTCTGTTGACAAGGTATTATCACGTGTTTGGCCCATTTCCTGAAGTACCAGAGGCTATTTTTTTTTTTTAAATTTTTCCAGACAGGGTTTCTCTGTGTAACAGCCCTGGCTGTCCTCGCACTCATTCTGTAGACCAGGCTGGCCTCCAACTCACTAGATCNGCCTGCCTCTGCCTCCCAAGTGCTGGGATTAAAGGCGTGTGCCACCACCTCCCGGCTTCCATAGTGCTAATTTCTGATGAAATTGGGTGCAAATGTGTCTTTATTTTCTCTATCCTTTGCTGTACCTGAGAAATACATCAGGCCTAGTTCCATTCAGCCACTTTATCTTTGTGCCATACTTAACAGACATTTTATTTTTCTGTTCCAGTAGTAAAAAGCTACACTGAGCTGTGGGGCTGGAGAGAGCCCCTGCTCTCCAGAGGACTGGAGTTTAGTTCCCAGCACTCATGTCAGGGGGCTNACAACTGCCTGGAACTCTAGTTCCAAGGGGATCCATAATCTTCCTCTGGCCTCTGTGGGCACCTACATGTGGCATATTCTCACAGAGATATACCCATAGACACACATGTAAAAATAAAATCAATCTTTAAAAATGAAAGAAAGACTGATTTGCCTTTCTGCTCTCTGACGCCATCTCAAGCTCTTGAGTAGTTTTTAGATGATGGACTTGCTTTCTATCTGCATAAGGATATGTAAAGCTCAAGTGTTGGTATACAGTTAAACAATCAGAGATTGAGTATAACCTTCAGTCAGGGAATACGTGAATTTCTCCTATGAAGATACTTTTTAAATGTTTACAAAATAGATGAAGGGCTGGGGAGGTAGCTCAGTAGGTGAACAGCTTGCCATGCACATGTGAGGACCTATGTTCCCTAGCACCCTCCTAAAGAAGCTGGGTGCAGTGGCATGCCTGTAATCCCAGCACTGGGGAGTCAAGACAGCAAGATCCCAGGGGCTGAATCAGTGAGCTCTAGGTGTGGTGAGAGACTGTCTCAAAACATAAGGAAGGTAGCTGATATCCATGCTGACCTTCATGCAGGTGTGCATGTCTGCAAACAAATCCACACAGAATAGATGAAATCCTTAGAAAAATGGTGAAACAGTATTCATTCATTTTTGTTTGTTTGTTTTTTGGTTTTTGTTTGTTTGGTTTTCAAGACAGGGTTTCTCTGTGTAGCCCTGGATGTCCTGGAACTCCCTCTGTAGACCAGGTTGGCCTCAAACTCATGGAGATCCCCCTGCCTCTGCCTCTCGAGTCCTGGGATTAAAGGGGTGTGCCACCACCGTCCAGCCAGTATTAATTCTTAATAAGCATTGATAGGTGTTGGTGAACAAAGCAAGGGGCCCTTCATGTGTTGCTTCTTCCTTTGAAAGTTGTCACACAGCCTGTTGCTGTGGGACATGGTGTACAACATGTCCCTGGTGGGACATCTCTGTCCTGCCAGCCAGCTCCCAATTAACGACATGGAGACTTCTTATTAATTATGAAAGCTCGGCCTATAGCTTAGGCTTGTTCCTAACTAGCTCTTAAAACTTAAATTAACCCATTTCTATTAATCTATGTCTTACCATGTGGCATTTTATCTTTCTTTCATTCTGTATGTCCGACTCCCTCCATGTCTCGTTGACATCTCCTCTGTGCTTTGATTATCTCTTCCTACTTCCTCTCTCTGCCCAGAAGTCCTGCCTATACCTCCTGCCAGCTATTGGCTGTTCAGCTCTTTATTAAACCAATCACAGAAATTTATCTTCACACAGGGTACAAGTATCCCACAACAACAATGTGGCATATCACAGAATGTTACCTCATTTCAGTAACTGATGACAGGCTGTATGTATGCTTAAGGCTGCCTTGACAGTGTTGCTTTTTGTTGTGGATGAAGATGGAGTTCAGAGGCACAGTCACCAGGAAAATGTTACCCAAGTTAAACCTCATCCGTGGAGCACGTCGTCAGTAGGTGCTGTATGAAAGCATGGGTCACTCCCAGACTGAGGTTTCTACAATGGGCCTCCTGCCTTCATTGTTGGCTTGTGGCATGGCTGCTATTGAGAGGGGTTATGTTGGCATGTGTGAACCATCTTTTAACATCACGTCTTCTGACCAGCCAGATATTGCTTGTTTTAAAGAACGTTTTTTAGTACATGTTTGCATCACTAAGGAAGATCCCCATTCATTTCATATCTTGGAGGAATCATTTGTATGTGTGAATAAACGACTTTGGAGAACTCACTGGGTGTGATCCTGTGTCATTTTTAAGCGTTTATTTCTTTTGTTGACCCTCAAATCCACAGAAGGCTCTTCTGCCCTTGTAAGTTTTGCTTCCAAAGTGCTGAGGGTTTGGAAATTGGATGCTTGATACTTGTTAGGATTCTGTGTAAAATGAGATTGTGTTGTTCTCCTCTGTGTGTGTGTGTGTGTGTGTGTGTGTGTGTGTTTCTTGATATTTAAATGTATGTGGGCTACTCAGGCCTGTCTACACATCTTATTCCTGAACTGTGTTTTGTGTGAGTGCTTCATGGATTCTGGCCAGCTATATTAAAAACCACCTATTTACACCCCTCCCCACCCCTGCCACCAGTACCGGGGATTGAACCAGAGCCTCACCCATGCTAGGCAAATGGTCTACCACTGAACAATACTCCAGGAAGAGTTGTGAAAAGTACCTTAGAGCTGATAGTGCTACAGTTTGGNNTTAGTAGGTGAGAAATACCCCTGAGCTGTGCCCTCCATGCAGTTTGTCATGGAGTTGCCATTCCTGCCTTTTGAGGTGATGCCTCCTGATTTTTCTCTTGGGGCTTAGATCTGTGGTTGGCCAGCTGTCTTGATGTGTGATACTTTGATTCTACTTGATCTTGCCCGGCTTTGTGAGAGAACTCTTACAGAAAATGTGGCTATCATTATTTCTTTTCTCTCGTCACAAACCATTAGCTAGCTGCTTTCCAGTGNAGGCGCTAAGTAAAGCCCCTAGTATAATGGTTGACATTCAGGGCCTTCTCCAGCTTTCCGGAGTTTTCTTTGTGACCATCATTCCATTTCCCGAAGCAGATGCTCTTCATTGTGCCTCCCTTTGCCTGTAAGAGGGCGCCCCTTTCTTTCTCATTTCATATAAGCTCTTGTGTGCAGTCTTTGTGCTTGTGTTCTTGTATCAGAAATACCCAGAGGTCAGGAGGCTCTAACACCACCTTGAATTCTGTAAGCTAACCAGCACAGTTCACAGAACAAGGGAATCATAATGGACAGAACTTACAATTAAAAAGTAGATCCCTGATTCCTTCCGGGGCTTCCTGAACCAAAAACTCTGGAGGAGCCAGGGAATCTAAGTCTTAGTGCTCTGCCCCATGATGGTTCTGCCCAGTAAAATTTAAGAGCCACCAACCCAACATAATGCTTTAAACTGTAGCAGNTACACACAAATGGTTTTTGAGCACATGATGCTTAACGAACTGAGCAATGTCCTGTTTCAACAGGCTGTCTAATTTTAGGGCTTTGAAGTCAGCCTCCTGTGGAATCCTGGCTCTCTCAGTCACTAGTCCAATGACCCAAGCCTTGTTTGGCTTGGGTTTTCTGATCTCTCAAATGGGGTTAATAGTGCCTTTTATGAGTGTCATGAGAGTTAAACGAGATAGTAATGGCAAGCAACATAGCATATGTACATAGTAAACTCAGGTTTTCACTGTTNTTGTGAAGACATGTGGCTTAACAACATCATCCTGAAACCGGTTGATCACNATGCCAGATTCCAGCCCAGCCCTCGCTAATATAGGAATTGCTTCTATGGTTTGAGGAATTCAGACTTACCATATTTTCCAGTTTAGGTTAACAGATCCAGGAATTAAAGACACAAGGATGTTCTTCCGTCTTTAAAAAGATTGCTATCAAAATATGATGTTTAATCACCCTTTCATATCCCCATTGCCCAGGGAAGAGAGTGTAAACTCCATAAACGTAGCTCCTTGTGGTGGGATCACAGCTGTACTCCACCTTCCAGGCCCCTTCCCACAGCACACCACAGCAGCCACACCAGTCCCTCTCTTTACCTATGTCTGCCATTCACTTCTGCAAAGACACCAGCTCCCCCTCTTTCCCATCCGATGAGTTTCTAATGGCTCCTTTTCAGGCCATATTATATGTGCCCCACCTCCTTAGCGAAGTTAAGTCACATGCTCCATGTTCTCAGAGTACTTTGCCCACACTTCTATATGAACTTTGTGTACACTTGACCTGTTGGAGGGGATAGGGTTAGCCTTGGTTGTGTTCTAGCTGTTGTGTCTAAATAGTCCATTCAAGAGGGATAGGATGGTGGTGGTTTATCTTAGGTCCNTCTTTGCCATGGCTTCCCTCCTCTCAGTGTTCACAATAACAGCTATTTATTCATTCCTTACTATATGCTAACCACTTAACTAGATGCTTTTATTGGAAGAATTTTATTTCATAATGTTCACAACAACTCTGAAACAGCAATGGATAGCTTCATTTTACTGTCGACGACACAGGCATAGAAAGGTAACTTGTGTAAACTATTTACCAGTCAGAATGAACTCAGAACTAAATGAAGCATGCTTTTAAACAAAGATTTCTTTTTATCTCCAATTATGTATATACATGTGTGTCTGTGTATAGGTACATGCATAGGAGTGCAGGTGCCTGTGAAGTCCAGAAGAGAGCATTGGATCCCTCGGAACAAGTTACAGGTGGTTATGAGCCTCCTGACCCAGGTCCTATGTAGGAACAGTATGTGCTCTTAGTCACTGAGCGATCTCCAGGTCTTGGAAGCATCCTCTCAAAAACAACATTTTTCTTAAAATAGAAGATTAAATACACATAGAAGCAAATACGCACGCCTGCACATGCGCACGCGCATACACACCCAGGAGATTTTAAGTTTTTAAAACTCAGGATCTTGTGTGAAAATTTGATGAGCAGTTCACTAACTATCCTAAGGAATGTAGCTCTAAGTACTGTTGTAGATGGTGTAAGTATCCTAAGGAATGTAGCTCTAAGTACTGTTGTAGATGGTGTAAGTATCCTAAGGAATGTAGCTCTAAGTACNGTTNTAGATGGTGTAACTATCCTAAGGAATGTAGCTCTAAGTACGGTTCTAGATGGTGTTAAGATTGTTCTCAGAATACTGCTTTCCCAATGATTTTTCCAAATTCTTTCCAGTCATCTGTGATCCTCCCCAGTGTACTTGATTTTCATTTCCCTGTCAGTAGATACTGCGTCATGTCTATTCAAAATAACTGAATAATAATATTCAATTTTCCCTTCATCCACCCAGTACTTGCTGTGTGCCAGGCTCCATTGTGAGTTACACGAAATGGGGCTGACACAGCCTCGCTGTGGTGAAGAGACTAGCAGAGCAATCACAAGAAGTGCCCTGTAGGGTAGAAGAGATGAGAGACAGTGGGTGAGGACAGAGACACTGTGACGCTGTGTTTGTATAATGTGGTCAGAGGCAGCCTCTTTGAGAAAGTGACATTTGTTTTTAAGTTTGAGACACTTGCATGCTGAGGTGAAACTCTCAGCAAAGAGCCAGCAAAGGAGAAATCAGCTTGGCGGTTTTTAGCAGTAGAAGGAAAATAGTGGAAGGAAGTGGGGCTAGAAAGATTAGCAGGGAGCAGAGCTCAGGAAACCTAAGGAAGTAAAGCCGGGAAGGGACAAGGTTAAGGTTGGTGTTATTCTAAGTGAGGAAGGAGGCCATCAGNGTTTTGAAGAACACACCCGACTTACCTGTTGAATAGCTCAGAAAAAGTTAGGGGACACCGGTGAGGAAACTCACAGAGGGTGATGACTGCTCGAACTGGAGTAAAGGGATGAAAACGGAGGACAAAATAGATTTGGATGTGATGCTTATGAAGGGAAGAGCAACCAAGCAGCCTGAGGAATGAAGAGTTGTGATGTTGCCCCAAGCCTTTTCTGATCAAAGGCTTCCATCCTCCAAGGCACCTCCCAGGGGTCCGGCTAAGCTCAACTCCACTCTTCTCTGGTTAGTTACCCTAGGGGTTTTCTTGATCTCTCTCTCTCTCTCTCTCTCTCTCTCTCTCTCTCTCTCTCGCTCTCGCTCTCGCTCTCGCTCTCGCTCTCTCTGTGTATGTGTGTGTGTGTGTGTGTACATACATCAAACGTGTATGGAGGCCAGAAGTCGTGTATCTTCCTTGATTGTCCATCTTTTTTTTTGAGACAGGGTCTAAGTGAATGTGGAGCTTGCCTCAGCTAGGTTGGTTGGCTGGCAGGTCCTGAGAGCCTCCTGTCTCTGCCTCCTCAGTGCTGAGATTTTTACGTGTGTGTGTGTGTGCGCGCGCGCGCGCGCATGTGCGTGTGTACACATGTGTGCACATGTATGCACGCGCTGAAGATGTAACTTGGGTCCTCATGCTTGCATCTCAAGCACTTTGTTAACTGAGCCATCTTCCCAGACCTGAGGTTTTTTTTTTAAGACACTTAGGTATATGATCAGAAATGATTATTTTTCCATGTTTTGAAATTTGAATAAAATGGGATACACACACATATACATGTATAAATGTGTGTGTATGTGTGTGTGTGTGTGTGTGTGGTCTCACACTTTTCCTTTAAGTTCTAGGGACGAACCCAGAGCTAAACCCTCAAACCCTCAACATTGTTTTAAAGTATATTCGTGTTGATGAGGAAGCTTAATGAGCTGTTGTTAATTTCCATTGCCGTGTAACATTTCCTTTTATGTCTATGTTGTGATAGATCCTTTTCCTCCAGGATTTTTGCAGTTTCCAAGTGCTGTTTATGGCCATTCTTACCCTTGTCTCTTGGTGCAAATGTACCAGTTCTTCTAGAGCAGTGGATCTCAACCTTCCTAATGCTGTGACCCTTTAAAACAATTCTTCATGCTGTGGTGACCCCCAACCATAACATTATTTTCCTTGCTACTTCATAACTGTAATTTTGCTACTGTTATGAATCGTAATGTAAATATCTGTGTTTTCTGATGATCTTAGGTGACCCCTGTGAAAGGGTCATTTGACTCCCATAGGGGTCACAACCTACGGGTTGAGAACCACTGCTCTAGAATTTTCTTTGAGAGCTAGAATTGATGGATCAAATATTATTTGCAGGCAGAACCTGGTGGCGCATACCTGGTGGTGCATGACTGTAATCCCAGCACTCTGTAGGTAGAGGCAGGATGATCACACCCAGGCTAGCCTGGGCAAACATAGTGACACACTGTCTCAAAATGAAAAGTGATGCAGTTATCTTCAGTTTTGCTGTCCAGAGATCTATTGTGTTGTAAGATGTTTGCACCTGTGCTCTCATGCTAGCCGCACGAGTGCTCTCTGCAGTGTAGGAGTGCTTTTCCTCAGTACTTCTGCCATCAGAGTTTTAAACTATTGCTTGTGTGTGTGTAAAATTGGTGAGATTTTCATTTTTGTCTGGATTATCACGGGGGGTTAATCTTTTACATAAATTCATTAGCTAGTTGAGAGTTATCTCCTGTTACGTACTTGTTCATGTCTTTCATCCATTTTTCCATTGGATTTAAATTTTTCTTTTTAAAAACAACTCTTTATATTTTATGTATAATGCATAATCTTTTTCCAGTTTCAGACATGTCTTTTACATTTTTAATGTCTTTGGATGATCAAAAGCTTTTGAGTTCACTGTCCAGCTTCTTTCTATGTTGTAGATGTTTTGTTGTGCCATCTAAGTCAAGGACGTACAGCAGTCCTTAGGAGGAGCGTCTGTTCGCCTCCCTGGGGAAGCTTGCTCTTGCCTTTTATCTGGAGTTGAGGTTTTCCCTGTGCTGCTCTGAGGTTGGCGTTCAGTTTCTTCTCTCCCCTCTTTTTATTTTTTTTCCAGATGTATATTCACTGTTCCGGGATTAATTATTGACTGGTTGAAGTTTTTCCTGCTGATTTCTCTGCCCCTTCATGTCTTACATACATGGGCCTGTTTTCTCTTCTCTTGGTCTAGTCTTCTTTCCCTAGAGTTGTTCTTAAAGTTTTGTTGTTTTTCTGCAAAGTCACCCTGAGTTGGTGGATGTGGAGCAGTTGTTCCCACAGGAAATACAGGTTAGTTCCTGTGAGCTTGTGACCCTGAAGACATGGTCTGTCAAACGAGCAATGACANTACATAACCTTCTTCTTTATGGATCTGTTTTAAGACACTTGTTTATTCACTTGGTTTCCAGTGAATTCACTGCACCGTGATTTGTCTGAGTGAAGCTGTCGAACAGGTGTGTTTTCTCGAGCCTCCTGTGTCTTTGGAGTACATACCATTTCAGCACTAGTCTTAGGAGACTTCTTAAATAGTGACATCAGCAGAAGCACAAAACCCACGAAAAACCTAGGATTGAATAGATGCCCAAATGGGAGCTTGTTTACAGTATGAGACCTGGNACCCNAAAGCAGAGTCCCACCCAGTTCTGCCTCAGCTGCAGGCACTCACTGGGTGACCCATATTTTCGGCCCTCTGCATGTATCCACAAGTAACTACAGGAATTCTGAGTGTTGATTTGCAGATATGTTTTAGCAAACAGATGGATTTGAGACATGGAAGCCATGCAGAATGGAGCTGTGAAATACTGGAGGTGATTTTTCAAGAGATCGTTAGCTTCAGCACTGTCCTTGTCATACACATATCTCAACAATGTTCTATCTTAATAATTTAGTGTGATGACTTTAAAATACTAAGTTTTCTGATTGACATATGCCATTATTGCAATAAAAGGACTTCCTTTTCTGGAGGATACTTTTATTGTATTTCTAATCATGGCATTGTTACTTCATCCATAAGTTTGAAGCAAATTAGGAAAGATTTTCAATTCTCACTATGTTGAAAACAAATCTAAATTATTAAACCCTTATTGCAGTGACTCAGTAAGGTCATGTTTTTCATAGGCAACATTAATAATTTAAGGCCTAAGTTTTTTTTTGTTTTTGTGTTTGTTTTTCTTCTCAGACAGTGTTTTTGTGTAACAACCCTAGCTGTCCTGGAACTAGCTCTGTAGACCAGGCTGGCCTTGAACTCATAGAGATCCACCTGTCTCTGCCTCCCAAGTGCTGGGATTAAAGGTGTGCTCCACCACTGCNTGGCCAAGGCCTAAGTTTTGTAAAGGCAAGTACCCTTTATGAAAGAATAGCTTTCATTCATGTAGCAATGTGTGTTCTCATGAAACTTGATAAATGACTATAAGAAATGTATTGATGATGATTTAATCCTTCATAAATGAGATCTCTAAATGCATTTATTACAGCTTAACTATTTTATCCTTCAGGTAGGTGGAAATGTGACAGAAAGTCGTCCAGTTAACAAGGAAGGCATTATAAACATCANATATTTTTACTCTGCTGTCTCATTAACTGGCATTAATCAGCACAGTCATGGGCCCTAAGAAGCTAGATCAAATCTATTTAACAATAATTAGAAGTAAGCTGTCCAACCTGATACTCTTACTTCCATGGTCATTCAGAGATAATAGCGGTGAGGTAGTAGACATGACAGGACACCAGCATCTCCTAGGTGCCTCTTGTGCTAAATGCTTTCCTTGGTATCACTCCATTTGTCCTTCAGCAAGTCTCTGAAGTAGAAGTTAGGGGCACTCTATTACTCCTTCCCATGCATAAGCACATGAAGGCTTGGAGATCTTCAGCAATTTGTCTCCAGCCGCACGGTGTGGTGGACTGTTATTAGTTCCAGGAAGCCTAGCCCTGGAGTCAGTACTCACTGCCACAGGCAGCGGTGCGCAAGCGCTGTGTGGGAAGGAGCTTGTGACTTTGTTTTCATGTGTGAACTTTGGCATGCTCTCTACATCTATCAACCCATGGTTACTAGAGTGCTTTGTTATCTCCAGAANGCTGTTGAGTGATACGTTAGCTGTCTGTTCCTGATGAGACTTGGCCTTCACATGGCAGCTTCCCTTGCTGCTTCTGGAGTGCAGAGATAATGAAGTAATCTGTAGACAGCTANGTAATGACCTTAGACTTGTGGTTCACAGCTGCAAGAAAATGTGCATAAGCAATCCATTCAAGAGGGAGATGTCTGCTTTGCTGTTCCGGGGACAGAGTGATTGGGAATAGTTTACCCCTTTGGTGAATGGCCAGGCAGGGCTACTGTTTTGTGCTCAGGTTCAGTGACTTTGATATAGTTATAATAAGAATTTTGGCTGCAATAATTTTTATACCCTTTAGCAGGGTCTATTTCTAGGATTTGTATGTGGTGCTGTATACTGTTGACATGAAGTATTCCTTTTTTAATGAAGTCAGCATGGCTCAGCAGATTAGATACAGCAAGGATGACTTAGCATGCTGGTTGGGCCCCAGAAACCTGAGCAAATCCCCTCCGTTTCCCAGGCTGTAAATACAGATAAGTGTGAGAGTGTCTCTTACAGAGAGTGCCTGTGGAAAATTCTAGGCTTTAAAGTGATTGTTAATCTCTGTGTGGAGACATCTGGTTTGGGNACATTGCTTCAAGAGTAAATGTGTCTAATCCTGCTCTGAGTAAGTGCAATGATAAAACCGTGAGATTTCCCCAGATGGGATCTGGGTCAAATGGAAAGGTCAGGGTGGGTGTTGATTTGTTTGTGAAGGAGCTGGGTGTGAGGGCTTCAGGGGGAGTCTCTCTGGAAGATGTTGAAGTAAAGAGCATAGTAAATGCTAACCTTTGTGTTATGGTTGCCGAGTGTTTGGGAAGTATTTTGTTTTCTCTTTCAGAGTGCCTAATAGGGACATAGGCTGTAGGTTTGCAGCGTTTTTAGTTATTTAGAAACCATGAATATTAGGAATTATTTAGAAATGNATACTTTTGAAATAGTTTTGCATGAAGAGGTACTTTGTTATGTCTCCCCTCCCTGGGGCAGTACACTTGGGTCAGGCATTTTGAGTACTGTGCTTGAATATACTAGACAGCAAGCATGTGTATCAACTGTGTTTGCTGATGTGTACCTGTAGCTGAGAAAACCTTACCAACACTAAGTGTGGCTTACGTGTGGTTTGGCCCCGCAGTAGAGAACACAGAGAGCTCCCCTGGTAACATACAGCCACAGGTTTAGCATCTCTGATTTTGCTAATTCAAGGACAGAAATTTAGTCAAGTGGTCTAAAGTTCATGTTGCTTGTAAGACCTGTGGTGCTGCTAGACTTGTGGTATAAGGATGAAGAATTTGAAGAATTCATATTTCATCTGCCAGTATTTTCATTGCTATATATATATATATTCAAGAAAGTATGATGTGGTGCACATTACACCAGTTGACAAAAAGGCTTTGCAAATAAGGTGATTGACAGGTGTGAGATCATGGTGACAGGGTGTGAGGTGATGATGGATTATCAACCAGACTTGTCTTGCATTTGGAATGTGAAGAATAAAGTTAGCAAGCTGGCTAACCATGTCTCTGCTCTAGAAGTTNATTAGAATTTTCTTTACTTTTACTTTACTTCTTTACNTTTTCTTTACCTTTCAACCAAAGAGGGCATCTAGGTAGATATATTACATAAAGCCTGGAGGTTCCAGAGTTGACGGGTANACAACTTCAGTACAGATTCAAGTGGGAGTGTCATAGAGAAGGAGACCCAACCTGTTTACTGCCTTTGACTGTGTCCTTGAGGTGTCCATTTGGAAGGCATGGCTAGTATTTGTGACTTCCATTGTAACAGCTTGTTAATGGAATTAAGACCCTTAACAGGGAGGTATGTACATAAGGACACAAAGTTTTTCATGAAACTTCAAGGCAGATTCTAAAGTTATATGTCTAAAAATCACTTAATCTTTGAGTAGAAAATACACATCTCCATAGCCTGGAAAACGTGGTCTGGAAGGACAAACACCATAAGGTGCATTGCCAGGCTCAGTCAGATTGCTGAATCTGTCCCTGAATCTGTCCCTNNCCTCTGTCTTCTGCTATGGCTGTNGCTATGTCTGCTTCAGAGAGGGAAAGCATTTGGCTGCACTTATTGTCTCGACTAGCTCAGCTAACGAAAGGAATGCCCCACGGCCAGAGTTACAGGTCCTGTGGTTCTGACCTTACTGTTTGCTTACTTTCAAAAGGAAGTTTTAGAACATTTGGATCAGATAATGTCATTTTTAAAATCAGTAAGGTGATTAGCATCTTTAGATTCTTAAAATCTTTTCTGGACAGAAGTATATAACATATCCGTACATTGTCTGTCCTAGAGTGATTGTGTTTCAGTGGTGATGCACTTGTGCTATGGGCCAGAAACACTTGTTCAGAAAACGAAGTAAGTAAAAACTTGCAGCTTCCTAGAATACAGTGTTGAAGGATCTAGTGAGGTTTGGCATCAAAAACAGAAAGCTTTTTTATGATGAGGTTAAAGGAGGAATCCACACTTAGTGAAAGTCAAATAGAGTAAGAAAATAAATGGGAAAAATTAAGAAAGCTGGTAATCTGGGGGATTGTGGGAAGGGACTCAGGTGAGTGCCTTCTTTGGGCTTTGTTATGTCACTTATGGCTGACCTGCTGACCTTCCCAGACGCCCCTCTTACTTAGCCAATGCATTTCTCTTTTTGACCTTAAAAATAAAGAATTATTAACCTCTGGATTTTCTTCATCAACTGCTCATCTCTTCCACTTTCATCTAAGCCCCTCAAAGATCAGGCCCATGGTCTTTGTCTCTGCTTACTCTTTAGCTCCTCAATTCCCTGTGGCAGGGTTTCAACTCCTTGTCTATACTGAAATCGTTGCCACTTTCCCTGAGGTGAACAAATTGCCCTGCCCTGTAAGGCTCTTAAGATCCCATCTCTTTGACTTCTGTTTCTACTGCTGAAGATCGGGAACTCCATCTTTGCACTGCATCTCTGTGCTCTATAAAAAGTTATCTTTCTTTTATCTCCACAGGGTAGTCTCTGGCTTGGGCAAGGTCAGCATNTTCTGAACATCTTCTGGGCAGTCATCTGTGCCTTCCACCCCCACTATCTCTGTATTCTAACAGTATTGGTAATGTTTCAGGTCTTCCTGCCTGTTTGTGTTCCTTTGTCTCTTGTACTTGGAATATTCTTTGGCCCTCCCACTAGATGGCCCAGGGTTCATCTACTTCATGCTTTCAACCACT